>JAQQSW010012858.1:0-12443 GCA_028646575.1 Pseudocheirus occidentalis
CTCCCAGTGGGAGTGGGTGACAGGGGAGGAATTGCAAGAATCTAGAATGTAAAGCTATATAATCAAATGCAACTGGGAAATAAGACATACAGAGAAAGGGGTAGGGAGCCTCTCCCTGCCCTACTAGAAAGTTAGAGGGGTGTGGGAGGAGGGCATAAAAGGGAACAGATTGTGGGAGGGGCCTTACAGTGGGATCAATGTTCTGGGTTGGGAGGTAGGGGCAAAAAGGGGAGAAAATTCGTAACTCAAAACCTTGTGGAAATGAATGATGTAACCAAGAAAATAAATTAAAATTAAAAAAAAGAACAAATAAAATCCATCTTCCATACAAAAAAAAAGAAAAAGAAAAATAGTCACCCAGCTTTGCTCTAGGACCTCCAAATGAGAAGGAACTTGCTACCTCCCAAGGCAGCCCTATCTGCTTTTGAACAGTTCTGATTATTTGGAAGGTTATTGTATATCTAGAGAAAGAAATAGTGGTTGCAAAGGGCCAACATGATTTCTGCAAGAAAAGATAACGAGAAGGAAGATCCCATTTATACAAAAATATTTATACCAGCACTTCTTGCAGTAGTAAGACAATTGAGAAGAAAGCTTGGACCCATCAGCTGTGGACCAGGAGTGTTGCATGGAGTAAATTTGATGGAGTATTAGTTTGCCACAAGAAAAGACAATTATGAGGCAGTCAGAGAAATGAGGGAAGATAACTAGTGGACTTTTGTAACTTATTGTAAAGAGGCCTTTTCTCATTCCCCCTAGTTTCTAGTAATTTCCCTTCCAATTTGTTACTGAATCACTTTAGTCACTTCTGACTCTTCATGACCATACTTGGGGTTTTCTTGGCAAAGATTCTGGAGTGGTTTGCCATTTCCTTCTCCAGCTCATTTTACAGACGAGGAAACTGAGGCAAACAAGGTTAAGTGACTTACCCAGGGTCACACAGCTAGTAAGTGTATCAGGCCAGATTTGCACTCAGGGAGATGAATCTTCCTGACTCCAGGACTAGTGCTCTATCTACCGTGACACCTAATTGCCCCTCCCCTCTAATAATACTTTGTATTTGCTCTGTGTATATCTTATATATACTGAGCCATTGCCAGTGGTCTTGACTTATGTCTTGCCACTGCACTTTGATGATGACTAAGGAGGAGAGGCTGGTGATGGCTTTGCATGGCTCTTCCTCACTTAAATCCAATTCACTTGTGAGTCAAGATATCACTCTCCTGATGTCATTGGTCCTTTCAGAATGAAGAATGAACAACATCTTATAAATACTGATTTGTGAATAAGATGTTTGTCCCATCAGACTGTGAGACCCTAGAAAGCATGGATTGTTCTGCTTTTTCTTTTGATCTCTGTTGCTTACTTAGCAATAGACAGTGTCTGGTACATAGTATATACATAATATATATGCCTTCTTGATTAATAAATGCTTCTCGAATAAATGAATAAATCCAATCGATAATGTTCATGCCAAAAGTCATACCTCCTATGCCCTGTACTCTTGCAGTTGATTTTTTTGAAACCAAGTGTGAGATGTCATATTTGTCTTTATTAAACTAAATGTTATCAGCTTTGACCCTTCCAGTTTTCTTACCCCATCCACCTGTCCCACCCCCATACCCTGCCATCCTGTGATACTGGTCTCCTTGTTGTTCCTAGGACTGGACACTCCATCTCCTCACTATAAGCATTCTAACTGACTGTCCCCCATGCCTGCAATGCTCTCCCTTCTCATCTTTGCCTGGCTTCCTTCCTTCCTTCCTTCCTTCCCTCCTTTCTTTCTTTCTTTCTTACCTTCTTTCTTTCCTTCCTTCCTTCCCTCCCTCCCTCCTTCCTTTCTTTCCTTCCTTCCTTCCTTGCCTCCCTCCCTCCTTCCTTTCTTCCTTCCTTCCTTCCTTCCTTCATTTCTTTCTTTCTTTCTTTCTTTCTTTCTTTCTTTCTTTCTTTCTTTCTTTCTTTCTTTCTTTCTTTCTTTCTTTCTTTCTTTCTATCTCTGCAAAATAGGGCAGCTAAGTGCTGCAGTGGATAGGGTGCTGGGCTTGGAGTCAGGAAGACCTGAGTTCAAATCCAGCCTCAGACACTCACTATGTGACCCTGGGCAAGTCACTTAACCCTGTTTGCCTCAATTTCCTCATCTGTAAAATGAACTGGAAAAGGAAATGGAAAACCACTCTAGTATCTCTGCTAAGAAACCCCAAATGGGGTCACAAAGAGTGGGACAAGACTGAAAATGAAAACAAAAAAAACAAACTGAATAACAATTCTCAATTGTTTAATAGTAACACCTCTCTCCCAGGGCTGTGAGTGTCAAATGAAATAATATTTGTAGAGGACTTAGCATGGTGCTTGACACATAGTAAGTACTTAATAAATGCTTTCCCCACTTCTGTATCTGATTTTTCCCCCTAATACTAAGATTTAATGAAAACAGAGTTTTAAAACAATGACAGAGATACACTTAGAGACAAACAGAAGAATGAACAAGAAGTAAAGAGAGGGAAGGAGTTGGGGCTTTATCTTTGCCTGGGGTTGTTTAGGATTAAGAGACTAGAATAATTCTACTTCATCCCAGATGATAGAATTAGGAAAAAATGGTGTGTGTGTGTGTGTGTGTGTGTGTGTGTGTGTGTGTGTGTGTGTGTGAGAGAGAGAGAGAGAGAGAGAGAGAGAGAGAGAGAGAGAGAGAGAGAGAGATGATTGTTTCCTCCCCCCAGGTGATGTACATGGAAACTAGAATTAGGGAGTTTGGAGCAAACTTCTCAGACAAAGCCCTATTTATCTCTGTCTGGAGCTGGTTTCTTTGTTCTATCCTGTTCACTGACAGGCACAGGCTACTAGTGCCTCCCCCAGGGATCTCCCTTCTCTAAGAGACACATAGTTAAGACACACCTAACCTTATCAATCATAAATAGATTTACCCAGAGGGACACATGAACTGACAAATGGGGCCAGTGAAGAAAGGAATCCTAGACACAGTAGGAGGAAAATCCTCTACTTTACATGGCGTGGTATAAACGTGCTGAGCAGGTCAGCAGCATTACAGGAATTCCTGATTTACCCTTGGTCACATAAATAGGAAGAATTTAAAGAAGTTTTTCTGAATCCCAGTCTAACATTTAACTCCATCAAATCTAATTCAATAAACACTTCATTGTAATTTATTGTACCAATGTACGTATATACCTATCCACTCCAATTAATTTCAATAAGCATTTATTATATATCTACTATATGTATTTCTTCTCCAATATAATAAGCATTTATTATACACCTACTTTGTTTACTGTTCTAGGATCAAGAATAAGAAGAAAACAAAATAGTCTCTGCCCTCATGGAACTTGAAAATACAGAGATAAATAGATATATAAATGAACTAGATAAGTTCAGAGCAGTTTCAGGGAGAGCTAACAGTTGGGTGATCAAAAAAGGCATTTTGTAAGAGGTTACAAGCTCAACCTGAACTCATCTTTCAAGGAATCTAGGGGTTGTAAGAGGCAGAAGAGGGGAGGGAGAATCTCATAGTCCTGGGGATAGCCTGTGCAAAGGCTATTTACACCACAGAGGTGGGGAAAAGAGGCAGGCAATTGTTCATTTGTTTCAGTTGTGTCCAACTCTCTGTCACCCATCTGGTGTTTTCTTGGAAAAGATACTGGAGTGGTTTTCCATTTCCTTCTCCAGCTCATTTTATAGAAGAGGAAACTGAGACAAATAAGGTTAAGTGACTCGCCCAGAGTCACACAGCTAGTAAGTGTCTGAGGCCAGATTTGAACTCAGATCTTCCTGACTCTAGGCCTGGCATTCTAGACACTGTGTCACCAACCTGATAGGCAATGGGGAATAATAAATAGGCCAATCAGGCTAGGTCATATATGTGAGCAACGATGAATGATCACTATAACAAAAGCTAGCATTTACATAGTGTTTTTAAAAGGTTTGCAAAGTACTTTACATACATCATTTCACGTGATGTCCACAACACTATGAGGCTGGTGCTGCTATTATTCCACTTCACAGATGAAGAAACTGAGACAGACAGAAATTAAGGGACTTGCTTAGGATCACATGGTGAGTATCCGGGGAAGGATTTAAACCCAGGTCTTCCTGATGCCGAGTTCAGGCTGGATCCCTTTCACTGCCTGGCCACCTCTTGGTCAGCTCCCACCAAGCTACGGCAATGGGGTCTATGGGCCAGCAGTATTTATTTCTAGAAGCCTCACATCTTTTAAACCTGCAATTGGAGGAGCCACCTTCCCTTTTTTGGAGGGGGAGGGGGAGACGTCTTCCTGAGTCATTAATAAGCAGTGAGGGGCGGCTAGGTGGCGCAGTGAATAGAGCACCGGCCCTGGAATCAGGAGTACCTGAGTTCAAATCCAAATCCGGCCTCAGACACTTAACACAAAAAACTAGCTGTGTGACCTTGGGCAAGTCACTTAACCCCAACTGTCCTCCAAAAAATAAAATAAAATAAGCAGTGAGAAAGCTCCCAAACCATGCCTTAGGATATCAGTGAGTTTCCATTCTCTAGAGAGAGCTCTGGTTATAGGATTTTGTTTTACCTTCTTATCTAAAGTAGCTGTTCTCTTTTGTTATAAAATCTGAAATAAAAAAAGCGCTATACAATTGTGCACAAACAATGCCACTAACATTGTTTCAACTGAGTATCCACCGAGATCTGCTAAGATCTTTGTAAACCTGAAGCACTACATAAATGCTAGGCATTAGTAGTATTCCGGTTGTGTCTGGAACCAAATCGATTAAAGATTTTAAACAGATAAGGACTTTATGGAGACCACGCTTGATGAGAATCCCTGAAAAATCTATTGGTATAGTAGAAAGAACATCAGCCCTAGATTCTGAAGGCCTGGGTTTGCACCTACCATTTATTGGCCATGTGACTTTGGTTAAATAACAACCTTTCTGAGTCTCGGTTTCCTCACCTGTAAAAAAGGAAACACTGAAGCCACTTGGCAGAGTTGGTATGAGGAAAGGGCATTGCAAAACTTTAAAATGGTGTGTAGAGGTGGCTAGGTGGCACAGTGAATAGAGTACTGGTCCTGGAGTCAGGAGGACCTGAGTTCAAATCCAGCTTCAGACACTTAACACAAAAGGCTAGCTGTGTGACCTTGGGCAAGTAACTTAACCCCAACTGCCCTCCAGAAAGCAACCAAAAAAAATGGCATGTAAACATGAGTCAAGAACAATGAGTTAATAATGACACCAATTCATATGTACATAGCATTTTAAGGACTAGAAAGCACTTTACACACTAATAAAGTAATTTTCATTTTATCTTCACAATAATCTTGTCAGGTAGGTTCATAAATGTTGTTGCTTAACCGAGGTTACACAGCTAGTTTCTGTAAGCTAGAAGAAGGCTTCAAGGTTAACGTTCTATCTAATGGGAGCTGTCTCTAGGGTGGGGGTGTTGGGGTGGGAAAGGAAGAAAGTAAAGGAAAAAAAAGAAAAAAGAAATCTGCATGATAACTTTATTATATATTTAAAAGGAATAGCAAGTTGTACATAATAGATTTGCAATTTCACGTGCAATCATCTTTTTTATTATACTAATGTTATGGAAAACTTGTTGTATTCCATAAATTAAAAATAATTGTTTTTTAAAAGACCAATTGCCAGTCAATAAATATTTTGAACACAGAACAAGATCGTTCACAGTATTTGAAAATAATGTTCAGTTCTACAAGGTACTGGCACATCAACTTGGAAAAGAGGTAATGGATGAATTGTAACTGTCATTTGATCAAAAGGCTTGCTTATGGCACCTGGAAGATTAATGAAGTTCCAAGCTAAATTACAAGGACTGGAGTTGTGTAATGATGACATCAGCTTTCTCTAGTTTCTCACAGTGTGACTTTCTGTTCTGTCTCTGATTAGAACATGACTTCAGCATTGCTGGTGTGCGGTTGAACTGAATCCCAGATTGGGACTCTTGGGACAAAGAAAGAGACTTTTCAATGGAGCAGATTTGTGTTTACATTTCTTAGCCATTCTTTGGAGAAATGGAGTTCTATGATATATCACAAAAGTAGAATGGCAGAATCTGGAGCTCTTGTGCTCAGAACCAAACCAAGCACATCCCACCTGTTGTGAATGAAAATAATTTCATAGTCTCCCCTTTAGTGGACCATAAGGTGTCCACAGCCTCTTTGGAATCATAATCTCATAAGAGCAAGAGTGGGGGAGTAGAAGGAATTCCAAAATCAGAAGACCTAGACTACATTTTTGATTGTTGACTATACTAACAGGGAGACAGTTAAATTGCCTTATCTTTTAGTGCCTCAGTTTCTTTTTAAGGAAAATGGTGGGATTTACGTGAGTGCTAGCATTCTTTCCTCTCTACTGCTGATTTTTTTAGAGTAAATCTTTGAAAGAAAACTCATAACTTAGACTTAAGAAAGTGCAAGGAATACAGTAAGTATATGTTAACCAGTCAATAATAACTTATTAAACACTTATTATATTCCACATATTGTTCAAAAGGCTTTTGATATAAAGAAAGGCAAAAAACTTGTCTTTATCTCTTAGGAACTTACATTCTAATGGGGAAAAACAACATGTGAATAACTACCATACAAGATATATTAAGAGAAGATAGAAGCAGTCTGAGAGGGGAAGGCATCAGTATCTGACAGATCTAGAAAGGACTGTTTTGGGAGGTAAAACTCCAGTTGTGTCTTGAAGGAAGCCAGAATGGAGGTGAAGGAGCAGGGCATTCCAAGGATGCTGAACAATTTGTACAATGGTACAGTGATGGGTGACTAGAAATTGCATGTTACTTGAGCATGTTACATGCTCAAGAAATTGCATGTTACCACATTATGTTGGTTGCTTGATGATTGTCCTTCATTCTCAAAGAGGACCGAAGTGACATCTCTATGCTAGAGTAAAGTGACACTGTGTCTGGCTTTGGCTGATCAGACCAATAGGAGCTCTGAATGTTTTACCACAGGTTGGGCTCAAAAAGTCCATGTGAACATTTGGGGTGAATTCTCTAAATTCGTGCATCTCGAATTTCTTTTGAGCTATGTCAATTCTGCTTTGCTCATAGAGCGTTGCCCCTTCTCCGATGAGGGCACAGCACATTAGGTGGTTCTGTGCCAGTGTCTCCCATGTCACACAATCAATTCCAAAGTTCTTAAGAGAGACCTTGAAGACAGTAAAGGAGGAAAACGTAGGAAGTGGTTGGGTTATGAGGACCTTTAAAGATCAAACCAGAATTTATATTTGATCTTGGAGATAATATGGTGACACTAGAGGTGAATAGAGATAATATAGATCTAAGCTTTGCAAATACCACCTTTGCCAGCATGTGTTAGTGTGACTTCTGCTTAGCAGAACTATTGGCAAATAATAGAAACTTAAAACCTGTTCATTGAGGCTCATTTAAGTAACTTAAAATAGTCCAAGGGAGAAGTGATAAGGACCTGAACTATGGTATTGTTTGGCAAAGGTAATGAAATAGAAGGGGCTGATGCAAGAGAAATTTCAGAGACAGAATTAACAACACTTCCCAAGTGATTTCATATGGGAGATGAAGAAGAGAGAAGGCGCTGATGTCACCAAGGTTTTGAGTGTAGGTGAGTGGCTTGATGATGGTCACATTAGCTATAGAAATAGAGAAGTTTGGAGGTCAAAGTTCTAGAGTGGAGTCAAGTTTGGGGTTTGTGGGAGGATGAAGATGGTGATTCCAGTTTTAAATACATTGAATATCAGGTGATACTGGGACAACCCAATGAAGATACCCACCAGACAGTTAGACATTTGGGGCTATAACTCTGGGGAGAAGTTGGAAGTGGGTCTCCACTAGTTTCCTCTTAACTGTCTTCTAAATCCTAGAGAAAACTTCCTTGGTCCCTTAAACCTCTTCTTAAGCTGTAGGACTTTCATGTCCTCTTTCATTTCTCAACTTCTTGAAAGGATGTTGTCTTTCAAGTAGATCTAACCAACTTCCTCACTACAAATTCACTTTTCTTTTTGGAGAGGGGAAGGCAAGGCAATTGGGGTTAAGTGACTTGCCCAAGGTCATACAGCTAGTAAGTGAGGGAGGATATGAACTCAGGTCCTCCTAACTCCAGGGTGGGTGATCTATTCCCTGTGCCACCTAGCTGCCCCCACAAATTTACTTCTTAATGATTTGCCATCTGCCTTCCATTGGGTTTGAGTAATAACTCATCCATTATTAGTCTTGTGACCTTGGGCAGGTGACTTTTTCTCTGTGAATGAGTTTCCCCAACTTTCAAATGATTGAGTTGCACTAGATAAATCTAAAATGACTTCCTTTTTTTTTAAATAATTCTTTGTTTTGAATTGGGTGGACTGAGAAAGTCCCAGAAGGTATATCGAGATCCCTATGAGGGAATAGACTATGATCCGAGGGTGAGTTTTAGCTGTGGGAATATTCTTACATTCTAGTGTCTACATTGACAATTCCACCAATCATGATGCCAGTTCTGGGAATTGTCCATTCAGGAGAAGACAAAAAAATAGCCAAGCTTCCTCACTCTTCTGCCAAGGACTTCTCTTGGCTTCTGATTAAGTTCTGGATTCCTTTAATTCATTATATGTATTTCTCCTTGTGGAAGTACTTGTTTACTCTAAATTTCTAGTCTTTCTTTTTTCTCGACAAATGATCCTGAATATCTACTATGCCTGTGAGATGTAGTAAGAATTCTCCAAGTTTTCATTTGTTCATTCTGCTACTAGGACTAAACAGTAGGGAAGTCATTGACCTTAAAGAAACTATATCTATACAAAAATATTCCTAGCAGCACTATTTGTAATAAAAAGAAAACAAGTGATATGTCCAACAACTGATGAATGGTTCAACAAAATGGGAAGTGTTGGAGTGGTTGCCGTTTCCTTCTCCAGCTCCTGGCAAACAGAGTTAAGTGACTTACCCAGGGTTACACAGCTAGTATCTCAGTCTCGATTGGAACTTATGAAAATGAGTCTTCCTGGCTCCAGGTCCAACACTCTAACCACTGTGCCACCTAGCTTCCCTCTATTATTAGTCCCATTTTAGGGTTGAGTGAACTGAGGCAGACCAAGGTTAAATGACGCACACACAGCTACAAAGATAAGAGGCTGGATTTGAACTCAGTTCTTCCTGACTCCGAGTCTATCCGATTGCACCATCTGTGATTCTATGTGTACAGTGCCAGGCTTCTTCTGACTCAAAGGCCTATTCTCTTCGTACTAAATCACAAACAGCAGTTGGAATGACCTTTCAAAAGTGAAGAGGGCCCAAGATTTTGCTGACTAAACTGGAAATACCCAGGCCATTGCTCTGGAAGCAGTCACAGAAGGTGCTTAATTCCTATAAGATGAGAATGCTCTGGCTGTGTAGAGAAAAGGAAGGAGGCATAGACAATGTACAGTCAGTTTCAAGTTCACGCCAAAGTTGGCATGAAAGGTCACTAAGATTGGATCCACTCTTGCCATATGAGAAGATTTGAAAGAACTGGGAACTTGTTCCCCTGGAGAAGAAGTCCCATAGGTGGAGCATGATCTGCAAGTATCTATTTGAAAAGCTGTCCCAAGAAAGAGAGAGATTACAACTGTTCTGTTTTGGCCCTAGAGGAGCAATCAGGATGTATGTACCAAAGCTGAAAAGTGGAGAATTTAGGCTTGATGTCAGGAAAGACCTGCCAGCTGTAAGCGATATCCCCTCAGGGGAAAGGGGAGATGGCCAGTTCTCTTTCCCTGGAGTCTTTGAGCAAATACTGGCTAGCCCCTTGCTGGGGAAATTGTAGAGTGCATTCCTAATCCGGTATGGGTCGGGCTCCTAAGCAGGATAGGGAGGTCCTTTCTTACTGTGAAGTTCTATGCTTCTCCAATTTTCCTCTTCCTCTTATACTGAAAAACATGCATGTCCCCAAAACTTCTTTATAGGGGAAAAGTGAGAATTCATTGTTTCTTCCTAATGGAATTGTGCCATTATGTATATTTCCAAAGACCTGATTTCAGAAATAATAGTGGTAGGTCAAAACATAGGCTTCTTACACTTTCACCATTACTAGGGGGAGACAGCATGTTGATGTAAGTAGAGTTAGGAAATTTGGGTTTGAATTCTGTTTTCCGTGCTTACTATGTGACAGATCAGATACACTCTCTCAGAGCCTCGGAGTGAAATGTGGATAGAATAATACTTTCACTACCTTCCTCACAGGGTTTTGTGAAGGAACTTTGCAAAATGCCATATAGATAGCTTGATGGCACACGAAACAGAGTGTTGGCCTGGGAATCAGGAAGACCAGAGTTCAGATTTGGGCTCAGACAGAACTTGCCACTGTCTGCCCCAGTTCTCTCGTTTATAAAAGGTGGTTGTTGTGAGAATAAAATGAAATAATGTTCCTTATTCCTTTCGTTTATTATATGAAATTTCCCCTTGTGGAAATATTTGTTTACTTTTAATTTCTAATTTTTCTTTTTTCTTCAAAAAATAATACTGAATATCTACTAAACTTATCCCCAAGTTTTCATTCATTCATTCATTCATTCATTCATTCATTCTGCACTAAGGATGTCATTGACCCCAAAACAAATATATCTGTACAAGAATCTTGCTTTGCACACCTTAATATGCTTTATAAGTGCTAGATATTATATAAATGTAAGTTGCTATTATGTTCTTGAGGTTGGGAAAAATGGATTGAAACTAAGAAATAAAATACAACCATGACACAGTCCATGGAAGTATCACCACATTTTTGGTCTTCTGCATAGAGAAAGAAGTACTTCCTCTTGCTCTGTCAGGACCCTGATGCTCTAATGTGGCTCCTCTTCCTCTACTGAGGGTAGAGACTGGCCTGGTAGCAAGAACAACACCCTGACACTGATGTCACAACCACAGATGGCCCTCAGGTCAGTGTAGACACTGAAGGGGAAGGAATACTGGGAAAGAGAAGGATAAGAGAAATTATTTTCTATTCCTCATTACATTGATTGCTTGCTTCCCAGGTATCATCATCATCACCGTCATGGTACTATTTATTTCATTATTTAACTGCATACATGTATATTCCCTCCAGGCCCTTCTGCAATGAAGGGTAAGTGGTTCCTACTGTAGTACAGTAGATGATGAGTGAGCTTCCATGCCCCATCCAGCCAACAATGGAGTCAGTGCAGTCTGGAGAGGCAGCTCCCTGAGCTACTCACAGAAGCCCAGAGCCCAGTCCTTTAGCATACTGTTGTGAGTGATTGAGATAACTAAAAAAATTGTTTACCTTCTTTCCCTTTCTGGTAGAATAAAATGGTTTGGGGAATAGGGGAGAGATGGGACTCATAAGCTTCCATCTTCCCTGGCAAGTTAAGTTGACACAAGGTGGTTTATTTGAAGCCACAGATGTTGAGTACTTGGGCTGATGACGTATACATAATATATATAAATATTACATGTTTATTATGCTTTAAAATTTGCAAAGAACTTTTAAAAGTGTAACCTCATTTCATCCTTGAAACAACCCTATTATTAACAATTGTATTATACAGATGGGGAAACTGAGGCAGACAGAAATTAAGCAACTTGCCCAGAGTCATAGAGCTTGTAAATGTCTGAGGATGGATTTGAATTCAAGTCTTCCTGACTCCAAGTATGGGACTCTATCTACTGTATCACCCAGCTGTCTTTATGTACTGCTTTAAGGCTGACAAAGTGCTCTTCCCCAATAATAACCCTGTAGAGCAGTGATTCTCAACCTGTGGGTCCTGACCCCTTTGGGGGTTGAACAACAGGGGTCACTTAAAGCCATCAGAAAACACCTATTTCCCATAGTCTTAGGAACTGAGACACTGCTCCTCTGTCCATCTCCAGGCAGGTTTGCCCACCTGCAGATATACCCACATACACATAGTAAACGGTTGCTGCATTAGAAAGGTTGAGAACCACTGCTGTAGAGCATATGGTAGGATCTTCTTGAGACTGTTATCAGCTAAAATCTTTAAGAAATTTGTGTCCTGGGGCAGAGCCAAGATGGCAGTGTAGAAGCAGCAAGGTCCTGCAGCTCCCACACCGCCACCCTAAACACCCGTAAAATTTGAGCCCAGATAAAGCCTAGGACTCTCAGACTCACACAAAAATACAGAGAACACATCTCTTGCTGAAGGCAGCTCGGCAGCAGGGGCTCATCGTGGCAGCCGAGAATGGAGGCTGGAACAGCCTGAAGCCGACACCTTGGCCAGGCCCTGGCGGTGGTGGCTGAGCTGAGCCAAGTGGGCACCAGAGCCAGTTTGCAGGAGAGATCTACAGCCTCCAGCACCTCCACATCTGCCAAGGCATGAGGAACAGGACGGGAGAGGGGCAGCTCATACTGCAGTGGAGCAGAGACCCAGCCAGCCCAAAACCGCAGCCACGGCCATGCTAGGCCCCAGGGCGGCCTGGAGGAGTGAGCCTCCCAAGCCTCTACTTCAAAGAAAATCTAAAG
>JAQQSW010012859.1:0-12442 GCA_028646575.1 Pseudocheirus occidentalis
CTTAACCCTGTTTGCCTCAGTTTCATGATCTGTAGAATGAGCTGGAGAAGAAAATGGCAAACCCCTCCAGTATCTTTTCCAAGAAAACCCCAGGTGGGGTCATGAAGAGTCAGATACAATTGAACAACAACAATTATATGTACCACTTCTGGAAAGCCCAGGAGAAAACGTGAGAACCTATAGGATAAGTCTTGTGGTTTGCCATGATCTATTTAAAGGTTGTTTCAAAATAGAGGTGGGTTGTTTTTTAAGTTTCACACACACACACATATAAGCATTATCAAGCAGTTTTTTCTCCTTCCCACTTCCCCTACTAACCATGGCTATTTTTTTTTAAACAAATGATTATCATGTACTTACAAAAAGGAAGAAGAGGAAAGATAAATTAGTCTTTGTCAAGACATCTGAAGGAAACAATGGGAACATTTTTTAAAAACTCACTGATGTAATTGGTAACTTTCTAAAACCTGATCATTGCTAATTTTCACAGTGACCCCTTCAAGCAGTCTAGACTGTGGCCTTATGCCACCTGGATATGGAAGGCACACTGACATCTAGCCCCCTTCTCCCCTCCACCAGCATCACACAGACTCACTGCCACTAGGTGGAGGCTGTACCCCACAACATCCTCTACTCTGGTGCTGAGGAACTTAATATTTTTTACTGCTACCTACTTGTTTGCAGAATAAGGATTTCCTGAGTGTCCCATTTCCCTAGTGCTGCTGGCCTATTTCTTTAATACTCCAGGAAAGAATCAGATCACATGTAGAAAAACCATTATTTTAAATTCATGATAATGAGAAAATCCTAAAGGAAGGAAATTATATATTTTCAGAATCTGCACTTAAAGAACAAAAATGAAAACCTTCAAAACCTCATTGTTTATAGGTTAGGCTACGGTGGTGGTGGTGGTGGTGATGGTGGCGGCAACAGTGTTGATGGTGGTGGTGGTGGTGGTGTTAGTGGTGGTGGAGACAAAAATATAAGTAGAACCCAAACTCTGTACCTGGTCTGAAAATCTTAAGATGATACGAAAAAAGGAAAACTATAGATAGAGGAAAGCATGGGCTCTTAACCCTGAGTCTGTGAACTTTTTTTGAATAATCTGACAACTGTATTTCAGCATACTTGATTTCCTTTGTAATTTACTATGTATTTTTATTTGACAGGGTGTCCCAAAAGTCTCATCGAAATTTTAAGCGTGAAGTCTTTTGGAACTCCCTGTGCGTTTAGTGTAGGAAGTGTGGAAAGAAGTGTAGGTTTCACTACCTAGGCAAAGGAGCCAATGACACACAAAAAAGAAAAAATAAAGGTAGTTAAAAGCAAAGTTGGCAGAACTGACAAATGCATTTTCTTGGACTTCAGATATTGATCCTAACTATTCGAGCAAGTATTTAGAATAACAGCTGACCTTCAGTGATACAGAATTGTTAAGTTTACCAAGTCTTCTACTATGGCGTTTGAGCCTCTGTGAGGAAGGTATGACAGGTATTCTCAGTTTTTCCACCTTTTTCAGTCACATCTGACTCTTCTTGAAGCCATTTGGGGTTTTCTTGGCAAAGATACAGGGGTGGTTTGCCATGTCCTTCCCCAGTTCATTTTGCATATAAGGAAACTGAGGTAAACAGGGCTAAGTGACTTGCCCAGGGTCCCACAGCCAGTAAGTTTCTGAAGTGAGATTTGAACTCAGTAAAGAGGAGTCTTCCTGACTCCAGGCCCAACACTCTATCAATGGAGCCACCTCGCTAGCAATATTCTCATTTTATAGATGAGGAAACTCAGAATGACTAGGGTCAAGATGCAGACCTAGGTTTTTGTGACTTCAATTCCAGCACTTTGTATTATCTCAAAAATACCATCCATATGGGTCATTAAAAATAGTAGAAGAAATTATACATCATTTGCACTTTCCATTTTAAATAGATGGCTTACTTTTGTCATTTTAGAAAAATCAAAGAATATTCTAAATCAAAAAAGCTGAAGATCAAGCATATTACTGAAGAAGAATATAGGGAGCAAGCGGAAGTCGAGACGGCCAGAGCGTTGCAGAGGTTGCGTGAGTTTTGCCACAGCACAGACTTCCCATCGTGGTTAACTGTATCCAGACTCCAGTACCCAAAAAAGTAAAAAACAATTCCATCCCTCTTAAAAGCTTTCTGTGTTACACAGGACGCTAGGATAGGATTAGATGGTCTTTCTAAGTTCCCTTCTGGCTCTTGAGCCTCCCATTCTTCTTGGGTTGGTTAGACTTCTGCCAACATTATGTTTTGTGGAGTATAGCCATCTCAGATAGAGAATATAGACCAGATTATTAGCATGCCCAGTATTTTGCTTTCCATTCAAAGGAGAAGAGAACAAATACATTCTTTGAGCTGTTCTTCCTTATATTCCTTGACTTACTCCAGAATTGCCCCTGGCAGGTTAAATATTAGTTTGATCTGCTTTATAGGCAAGAATTTAAAATACAGCTTTCAGGTGGGAAGAAGTAAAGTTGGTGGGGTGTAAAGACTGCTACCTTCTTGAAATATTGGAAATTATCTCTGAATTTACAGTGAATCATTCTTTTCCCTCCCTTCCCTTCCCCCAGCTTTCCTTTACCTCTGGCTCACAGTGAATGTCAAAACATTAAAAAATTTTTTTTAAATCTTTAATTTATTTTCTTGAGATTTTGAGTTACAAATTTTCTCCCCATCTTTCCCCCACCCACCACCCCAAAACAGCCATCCCACTGTATATCCCCTCCCCCAATCTGCCCTCTCCTATGTCCTCTCCCATCTCCCCTCTGACTTTTCAGTAGGGCAAGATGGATTTCCCTACCCTAGTGCCTGTATATCTTAATTCCCAGTTGCATGTAGTTAATAATAATAATAATTATTATTATTATATAAACATTAAATTAAAGAAAAATATGGACTGAGATTTCATTGGTATTAGGAACTTTCCCAATAGAAAAAGTCCTAATGCAGAATGGCACCTGCTCTTAGAGATTTTTCTGGGGTCACTGAAATCAAATCACTTGCCCAGGTTTAGGCTTGAACCCTGGTCACTGTGATTTCAAGGCCATCTCTATCCACTGTGTGTTGTTAGAGTTTACTTTTTATTTTTTTTAAAATGAGAAAAAGGAAATAGGATAAAGCTAATACATCTGACCATCTTGCATATTAATATGTTTTCAGATGCTTCCCAGAATGCATTTCTCCAGCAGTCACATAAACATCTAGTTGTTTACTCCCACTATGTGAATGCTCTTTAAAGGCCATTCTAGACTGACACAAAGGCAAATTTAATTAAAGGGTTATCGAACTATCCAGAAAAATACATTGCCTGCTGAGTAAAGCTTTTTGTGCAAATGTTTAACCTTGTTTAAAAAAAATTATTTTTTGGTAGGTTTGCAGAGTTTGTTTTGGGAGCGAGTCACCTGTCACCTGAAGAAATCAGAGCCCATGAAGAGCAGTATGGAATTGGAGGCTGGTTCTTGGAAGAGCAGCTCTTTAGCCCTGGAGATTCCCAAGAGCCCAATCCACAGGAAGAGGACGTAATTGAAATACCGAGGGTGTATCAAAGGGAGGGAGAACCATTATAGAGAAACTGAGGCCACAGATGGGTCCCAAGGGAGAGGGAAATTAGACATTTATAAGTATCTTTTGTGCCTGGAACTCGGCCTTGCTGGCAAGTTCTGCTGCCTGTTGTGCTGTAGGTGGCAATCAAGATTCTTCGAAAGATTTCCTTCTGAGTTTCCTAGAATGGAAAGTCTTCCTGGGTACAATGGGAGGCTTTCTTTCTGTTCCTCAGGAGGTCAGCCGGCATGAAGAGGTGCCTTATCATTGTTACATTGAATCTTCCTCTTGATCCTCACAGTGCAAGTAGCTGTCTTCTCTTCCAAAGAATCTCAGTTCTCAACTAGAGGAAGAGGCCCTTGATAATATGACAAATGAGCTTTATACGCCATTCCTGTTTGTTGTAGGTGCGTTGGATAAAGATTGATAAATTTGAAAAAGGGTCCTTTTATTTTAGGTTTTGATGATATTTTCATGGAATATAAGTGTGACATCAGGGTTACTTTTCATATTTTATTTGAATGGTAATGTTCAAATAATGTTTGAGTGTGTTTACCTTTTAATATTCAAATAATTTATTAGGGAGTTTTTTGGTTTTTGAGGAAGAGTGACAGAGTGGGTAGAGAGCTTGTCTTGAAACCAAGAAGGTCCAGGGTCAATCCTACCTTTTGCACATGCTGGCTGTGTGACCCTTGATGTGTGACTTAACCTCAGGGCCCCAGGGAACTCACTAAGACTGAAGGTGCCAATCTGCCTTGAAAAGGAAGTTTCCTCACATGGGACTTCCCTGTGCCAGTGAAATCACAGGTCTGTCTGTTCCTTGCCACATTCTATTTTTGTAGCAGCACCTTATGGATCCATGGGAAAAGACCTTTGTTTTTGATTTTATGACATTAAACCGGAGAGGAAGGGAAATAAATGACACCATTTTTATAGTGAAGGAGAAGAAGCCTGGAACTGAAAAAAAAAATTGTCCATAGGCTAATGGTCCAATAGCACTCTTAATATTGTAGCATTAATTTTCTTTTAGTATTTGTCCTAGACTTTTTCTCTTCTAAAATTCACAAATGCTTTCTTAAGCATTCTTAAGGAATCTTTTCTGGAAGGAAGGACAAAAAGCAGTTGTGGGGTAGGGAAAACCAAAGCTGTGTTGCATCACTGAGCCAAGTAAGGGGCGAGTTTTACTCTCAGTGGTTAAAAGGCATAGGACCTAGAACTAGGGACTAATGCAAAAATGAATTTTTAAATGGTATTTCTTCAGCAAAATTGAATGTTTCTTTGTACAAAATCTTTGTTTTTTTTGATGATTTAGTATTTTCCCGAATAATATGTAAAAACAATTTTTAATGTTTGTTTTTTAAAATGTTGAGTTCCAAATTTTCTCCCTCCTTCTTTCTCCTTCCTCCTCTTATTGAGAAGACAAACAATACATGTGCAATCATGCAAAACATATCTCCACATGACTCATGTCATGAAAGAAAACAGACCAAAAAAAAAAAAAGACAAGAAGAATAAAGGAAAAAATGCTTCGATCTGCATTCGGACTTCCTCAGTTCTTTTTTTGGAGGTGGATAGCATTTTTCATCATAAGTCCTTCAGAATTATCTTGGATCGTTGTGTTGCTGAGAAGATCTAAGTTTTTCACAGTAGATCATCATACAGTATTGCCGTTTCTGTGTACAATGTTCTCCTGCTTTCCATCAGTTCATGTAAGTCATCACACAACTTGTAATCAGGCAAATTAGCATATCACAAGCACACTCAGTCCACTCCTTCCTGTGGCAGCCATTTATCAGTAAACCAAAGCAAGTACTTCTCTTCAGACCTAATCAATACAATCTCTTTCAATGACCATTTGTCAGTGTGCACAGGCACAGAGCCACTGGAGTCTTCATCTTTGTTTTAGACATAAGATGAGACCAGGTGATCTTTTTTACAAATATAATATATCTGGTGGCATGTTGTAAATGTCTCCTGTGCCTGAAACAATCATGGACAAACACCTTAGTGGGAGTACATGGTGGAGTTCAGAATATTCCGGGTAATGTGACTTGTCTAAGTAATTGGACTGTATGATAGTAATTGGTAATATTTGGAGTACCATATAAGGACCCTTTTCCTCTCACCTTCTCTCAGCCCATCTATCCCCATAACATCACCTGAGACTTTGGGAAAGGGGAGGACAGAGGAATGGGTTTGAGAGGGTAGAGAGAAAGCCCTTTAGTTTCTAGGGGCCTAGTTAAATGAATAACTATCATGACAGGGTTTACACTTTTGAAGCTCTGAAATAAAAAAAAATCATTCAGAGAACATTTTTTATTGTTACTTTTACTTGAACAAATTTACTTTGATTACTATGAAATGTTGGATAATTAAAATAAAATGTATGTGATTTTGTATGTGTGTTCATGTATTTTGTGTTTGCTTGTGCTGGAGGTGGGGGGGGCATTATTTTTTTTTTCTCCCAATATGACTTAGAACAGGTCACTCCCACGCCTCTACAAAAAAACCATGGGAGCTAGTCTTAATAAGGGATCTTTTTTATATTAGTGGAGGGCTTAAATGACCCTTTGAAATAAAAATTCCCCACCTCCCCCCATCACAGGTGGTTGAAGCTTTTGGTCTCATTCCTCACACCACCACTGAGGCGTGCAGTTATCCAGCAGAACTGAAGCTGTTCTCATGTGACTGCTTACGTGAGGTGCCTCACAAAGGCTTCCTATGGTTAATGAACTGGAGTGTTTAACACGAAATGGGTAGGTAGGCTGTTGCATAGGTGGTGGCTATGTTTAGACAACTATGTCATTCAAACATTATTTTAAAAAATTCTTAAAATCTATTTTCTGTGTCACCAAACTGTTCTGTGAAGCAGTTGTCTGGGCTGGCAGTGGTATTTAGTGGGTGTATTCCTTTGGTGTTAAGATAATGTCTTTATCATTTTTTGTCAAGAGCAAGGACGATTAACTGTTTGGCATTTTGGCAAATTCTCATAATGTTTTAGAAGTAAAATAGGGAAGATTACAAAGGAAACCAGTTATATGGAAATTGCTATCAAATTTTATTTTTAATTCACGGACCTTGGATTTAGAGTCATCCAGGTATTTGATATGTTTATAGTTTTCAGGTACTGGGAAGTAAATTATGAAAATGTAATATGCCTGAGGTTGTAGAGAAGTTGTAATTGAGAAGGAAGATGAGAGAAAGGTGCAATAATGAGACCATATGATACAGTGGAAAGAGAGAGGTTCAAATCCTACCTCAGACACTCTGTGTGACCCAGAGCAGCCTAACATCTCTGGACCTCAGCTGTCCTTAGCTGTAAAGTGAGAATGTTGGACCAGATAAGTTCTTGGGCTGGTTTGTGAAGGTTTATAACTTGCTCTCCAGCAAAAAAAGAAAAAGTATGCATGACCGTTTGTGTAGAATTTGCATTTTTAACATTTTCACCATCACTTTAAGTCTAGACAATCAGCAAAGCAAATTAAACCTGGATTTGTAGCATTCACCAGTTTGTGAGGTGTATGTAAATGCTCACCCTAAAAACTGAACAATTTGAGGCAGCTAGGTGGATAGAGCACTGGCCCTACCTTCCCTCCTCCAAAAAAGAAAAAAGCAAAAACAAATTTTTTTTAACAATTTGCTTTTAGGAGCTAAGAGCTGACTCCAGCACATGACTTTTTTTTTTTTTTGGTCTTTTTGAAGGGAGAAGGCAAGGCATTTGGGGTTAAGTGACTTGCCCAAGGTCACACAGCTAGTAAGTATTAAGTGTCTTGAGGCCAGATTTGAACTCAGATCCTCCTGACTCCAGGGCCAATGCTCTATTCACTGCACCATCTAGCTGCCCCTAGCACACGACTTCTTTTGGGTACCTTCTGAAACTAGGTCTTCGAACTTAGGGTACTATACCACTTGGCACAGTCAATAAACATTTATTAAGCAGCTAATAGAGGCAGTTAGTGACTCAGTAGATAGAGCACTGGGCCTAGATTCAGGAAGACCCGAGTTCAAATGCAACCTGAAACACTATTTGTGTTACTGTTAACTTCGGTCAGTCTGCTGGAGAAAGAAACGGCAGACTGCTCTAGTATCTTTGCCAAGAAAACCCCATGGACAGCACTGGTGTGCTGTGGTCCGCAGGGTCAGGAAGAGCCAGACACGACTGAGTAACAACAAAATCCCTATGTGCCTGGACTGCGCTAAGCCCCAGTAGGGATACAAAAAGAGGCAAAAGACAGTCCCCTTTCTCAAAGAGCTTAAAATCTTCTAGGGGAGACAACAAGCAAACAACCAGATGGAGATTGTTCAGAGTTGGATTCTAGAGGAATAACTTTTTAAAATAGGCTTTTCGCTGTCCAAACTGATGGAGGGGAACATCAGCAGTAACAAGGTATGATGCTGGTTAACCAGGTAACCAGGCCTTGCTTTGCCGTCAGAGCTCCCTGGAGTCGGTGGCTATTACCAACCGGTGGATAGATTTCCAATGTCTCACCCTGGCCGTGTGGTCAACAGTAATAGAGAACAGTGGACTTGAAGCCAGAAGATTTGAGTTCAGGTGCCAGCTCTGTTTATTAGCCGTAAGACTTCAGGCCTCAGTTTCTCTATTTTAAAGTGAGTTAAACTAAAGTGAGCAACTAAGGTTGCTTTCGGTTCTAAAGTTCCATGATTGCAAGAAAATTCTCTGAGGTTTTGCTCCTGTTGTACCTTCCGGTCTTTCCAGCCGTGATCGAGACAGAGAATGCCACGAAGATAAAGCTCTTAATTAGGTGCTCAGAAAAGAAAGAAGAAAAGCAACAGGACATGGTGGAGGGTGTGCTGGACACGGAGCCAAGAGAACCGAGTTCATATCCTACCCCCGCGTAAATTAACTGTGACTCCAGACAGGTTACTCAGTGTTTCTAAACCTCGGTTTCCTCAAGTCTAAAATGAATGGGTTGGACTAGATGGTGTCTGACATTCCTTCCAGTTCTACAGCTGATTCTATACAAATGCGTTAGAAAATCATGGACTATAAAATCTAGATTATCTAGAACGTTTAGGGAGTGAAATATTTAGAGTAATTTGTCTGATTAAGACACTCTTGTTTGTCTTTCACTCGGCCAGGATCAAGTTTTTGAGGGGGCAGGCAACGCTAACCACAAGTCTACCTTTCTCCTGTATTTAATTGTAATTTTTTTTCTAAAGCATAGTAGGCTCTTCACTGTTGGTAGCAGTTAGGTAGCACAATGGCTAGCGTGCTAGGCCTGGAGTCAGGAGGAACTGAATTCAGATTTAGCCTCACGTACTCACTAGATTTATGATCCTGTTCAGGTCTCTTAACCCTGTTTGCCTCAGTTTCCTCATCTGTCAAACAAGAAGGAAATGGCAAACCGCTCCAGTATCTTTACCTAGAAAATTCCAAATGGTATCCAATTCTTTGTGATCCTTTGAGATTCTCTTGGCAAAGATACTGGAATGGTTGACCATTTCCTTCTCCAGCTCATTTGATAGATGAAGAACTGAGGCAAACAGGGTTAGGTGACTTGGGCAGGGTCACACAGCTAGGAAGTGTCTGAGGTCACATTTGAACTCAAGTCTTTCCCACTGTAAGGCTCATATTCTATCTACTGCACCACCTGGCTGCCAGAATTGGCCGGATGTGGTGAATAATCTATCCAAGGAAAAGGAAGAGCTATTTGTAACTGTTACGTGTATGCAGAGCATGTGTTTAGGATCATAGAATTTATTATGGGAAGGGACCTTAAAGATAATTTAGTCCAACCTCATCATTTTACCAATCAATCAAACGTTTATTTAGTACCATGTCCCAGGCCCTGTGCAAAGTGCTGGGGGTACAAAAGGAGACAAAAGAGTCCTTGCCCTCAAGGAGCTCACCATCAAAACCAGGGCTGAACAGAGAGTTCCAAAGGTGCCCAACAAGTGGCAAGTAGCAAAACCACACTTGGAATCCAGGTCCCTGGCCTCCCAGACCAGAATTCTTTCTGTTATATATATCATGCAAGTATCTGCATAAATATCGCTTATGTGCATCCAATTTTAGAGGTTTGCACTTAAATCATTGTTTTCATGTTGTCTTCCCCATTAGAGGACAAGCTCTTTGGGATCAGGAACTCTCTTCTTTTGCCTTTCTTTGTATCCCCAGATCTAGCTCAGTGTCTGACACACAGTAGGTGCTTAATTGGCTAATTGGCATTATTAAAGTGAGTCTCTCTGGGAGGAAAGAAGGGAGAGGAATACATTGGGAAATACAGGTGATATTTAAAAAAAAAATCAATGAGGGGAGGAATAAGCACTTCAGGGTATTCAAGAAAGACTAGTACCCCTGGTGGGTGGCTGGCTGAGCCCTTTTCAGGGCTGCTCGTCCACTTTTGGCATCCACCTGACACCCAACTCTCACCTGTTGTCGCTCCAAGAAGCCATAGTACATACAGTGGCCACAGTGCAGTAAAACCATCTTGGCAGGTGAGCTAAACCAGGGTAAGGGTAATCACCAGGCTTCAAATTGGTCAGAGTTAGAGAGGTGTCAACCCCCAATATATGATCATTTTCCCTGCCATAAGTGGTGGAGGAGAACAATTTATTCCACTGGCAGCCATGAAGGCGGCTGAAACAGATGCCATAGATTTCTTAGAGTCTGGTGAGACGGTGAAGACGCCAAGACCATTCACTGCCCCCTGGGCCATTGCCTATGATCCTGGCTTTTCTTTTGTCTTGACGCTGGACTTTGATGACTCTGGAAGAAAGAGTGAGTCTGATGACTTTGTGCACCTCTGCCTCACTTAAATCTAGTTCACACAAGTCAAGACATCACCCAATGATATCACTAGTCCTCTTCAAAAAGGAAGGACAAACCACAATTATGCACCAGGCCCAGGGCCAAGCCCTTTGCAAACATTTCATTTGATCCTTACAAGAACCCTGTGTCCCTATTTTACAGTTGAGGAAACTGAGGCACATAGAGGCTCAATGGCCTATCCAGGATCACGCATCTAGTGAGTGTCTGAAGTTGGATCTGAATTCAGGTCTTCCTGATCCCTGGCCCAGCGCTCTATCCACTGTATCACTCAGCTAACCCTACTAAAATAAAAGGCATTTTTAAAGAAATCAAATGGTTGTAAGAGCTGATTCCAAAGGTTTTAGTAAAACTTGAAGGTAAAAATAAATTGAAGTTGCAGAATTTAATGCCCAAGAATCCTTTCTCTATCTTAGACCAACCATGGACTCTCTGGAATCAAGCATCAGTTTTCTTTCCCCCTTAACTAAACTTGCTTTGTAAACACCCATCATCCTTCCCCATGATCCTTCTTCTCCTGATTTCTACTTGATTCATTTCTTCAGTCGTTTGCTTCCACCGTTTAATGACTACAGTACATTTTGGAACACAACACAACTAGAGTTTCTAATGAAAGAATTATTTAGCATGTCTTTAAGTTTAATCTAGATGGCAGCAATTAAGTGCACTGGACTTGGGGTCGGGAAGACCAGACCTCAGATTCAAATGCCACCCCAGACACTTACTAGCCATGTGGCCCCAAGCAAACCACTTCTCAGACTCTACTTCTTCATCTGTGAAATGAAGATGGTAACAGCACCTACCTTGCAGGGTTGTTGAAGATCAGATGAAACAACACGTATGGCAATTTGCAAACCCTAAAGCTCCACACAAATACCAGCTATTGCTGTCATTTATTCTCAGGACAGGAGAGAAATCAAGGGATATGTTTAGAGATCCATTGCCAGGTCCTGAGATCTAGAAGTCAGAGCCACGGAAAAACAGCAAAACCACAGGTGCGAGGCGGCTCCCTGTGTGCCGCTGTCTGTCACTTAACTCCTGGCTCTCACCTATCACTTGTGGACACGCTGTATTGAATTATATATCTCTCCTCTTAGATCTCTCCCCCAACATATTTATTTTCATAGAAAGTAGAAGGATCAGGGTGGCTAGGTGGTGCAGTGAATAGAGCACCAGCCCTGGAGTCAGGAGGACCCGAGTTCAAATATGACCTCAGACACTTAACACTAGCCATGTGACCTTGGGCAAGTCACTTAACCCCAATTGTCCTACCCTTCCCCCTCCAAAAAGAAAAAAAAAAAAGCTGAGCTGTGTATTTGGCCACATCCGAACCACTCAACAGGTATTTTAAAAATGTTCATTTATTTTTATTTTTCCAACATGTCAACGGTGCATTTCCAAAACAGCAGGCGTTTCAAAGGAATAAATCAGAAGTGTAAACACAGAATACAGTATAAGCTATAGACTTCCTACAGTGTGACAGTCCATATTCTGTACATTCAGAGGTGAGGTGAAGCCCATCACCTAATTCTTCATTTCCATAATTATATAAACACAATAAATACATCTGATTTTAAAGGTCACTTAAAATGAGTCATGATCATTTACAGTACAGTACGTTTTTTCAAGTGCAAAAATAACTAGTGGCTAGTTCTATTTCTCGCAGTTCTTAACTTTTAATGCTGTGTTTTACTGTGAAGCCAGACATTCAAGGGCAGAACCCCACCTCTGCCCCTGCAGTCCTGGGCAGCAGGTTAGTGAAGACCCCAGACTTCACAGTTACACCAGAGGACCAGGGGTGGAATGTGTCATTTTTAAGTCTGTTCATTCTTTCTGTAACTCCTGGCCTGAACTCAGAGCTGACTTGTCTGTGAGAAAATCCCAATTTAAAACACAGCTGACTTTTATCTACCGCAGTGTTGTAGACTGGCCACGAACATCATCAGCCTGCTACTCAAGCAGCAACCTTGGTGTGGAGTTCTCATTCAGCTAGAGATCTGGCAGCAGAAGCGATAATGTCTGAAGATACAAATACTGATATCTGAACCTTCCACTGTCTGACTATGTCTAGACTATAAAAATGTACTGTGACTTT
>JAQQSW010012860.1:0-12442 GCA_028646575.1 Pseudocheirus occidentalis
CCCCCCCAAACTTGTCTTCAATCATCAGTCTTTGAAAGTTATTTATTTTTACAGCATTATTATATACGTTGACATAAAAGGTCACATTATAAACAGATTAGAGAAATATGGAAAAATGACCTATCAGATCTCTGCACAGGAGAGACAGAAGGATCAGAGAAGAGGAGGTGGAGACACACAGTTACTTCAGATTTCGAAGTTTTTACATAGACAGAATGAATAAAGCTAAGAATAGAAGGGAGACAATTAAGGGGGAAAGATCTGTACAGCCAGTTTCTCTGACAGTGTTCTCACTTCTAAGGTCTAAGAGAACTGATTCAAATTTATAAGAAAAAGATCCGTTGCCTAATTGATAAATGACCTAAAGGTATGAATAGGCAGTTCTCAAGTGAGAAAACGTAGGTGATCAGATTCATGTGAAAAAATGTTCCAGATCACTACCAATTAGAGAAATGCAAATGAAAGCAGTTTTGAGACGGCACCTCATGTCCATCCTAGTGGCAAAGATGATAAAAAAAGGAGAATGACAAATGCTGCAGGGACACCTATCGGTGGGCCTATGAATGGACGTGGAAAGCAATCTGACATTCTATGCGAGGGGGAGCTAGAGACCCCCAGTGGGCCTGGGACCGGGAATAATCAGTTCAAATCTTCTCTCTGACACTGACTTAGCTTTATGACTATGGGCAAGTCACTCCACGTCTGTTTGCCTCAGTTATTCCATCTCTAAGCTGAGCAGAATCATAGTGCTCCCTTCCTGAGCTTGTTGGGAGAAGCAGGTGGCGAGCTAATATTTGTGCAGCACTTAGCACAGTGCCTGGCACAAGGTAAGCGCTCTGTAAATGGTAGCTGTGCTGAGGATGAAGACGACGGCAATGGCAGGCGTGTATTATTATTACTGAAAAGTGTGTGCTCTTTGGTCCCATCAGGCCACGGCCGGGCACATCCCCTAGAGAGACAAGACGGAGAGAGGGCTCTTTGTTGACAGCCCTTTCTGTGGTAGCAAAAAGCTGGGAAAAGGTCGCCCTGCGGTTGATTGAGGATGGCTGAAGAAGCTGCCGTCTGTGAATGTGATGAAGTACTGTTGTGTTTTAAGAAATGAGGAAACAGAAGATTTCAGAAAGCTGTGGAAGCACTGATAGGAGCGGACACAGAGGGAGGTGAGCGGAGCCAGAAGCATTCATGCTCACAACATCAGTAGTACAAGAGTCTGTCAGAAATAGAGGGAGTGGCGTCTCCATCAGTTAGAGGCTGGATGACTGGCCACTTGGGGCTATTATAGATGGGATCTCTATTTCAGTAGGAGTCGGACTAGGTGACTACTGAGATTCTGAGAACTCCCAGAAGTGGTGCTTAATGTTTAGGAACTTGCCGGCTTCACGTTGCCTACTGCTGTGGTAGTGACGTCAAGACAGTGTTTCCTCGTCCCTCGCTGATATCGCAGTGGCCGGTGCTCACAGTTGGTATTGCAGCTACTCCCGTAGCTAGATGAGGCAGGGGCATTCTAACATCCCAGGAGCTCTCTGGCCACCTTCTTCCAACAAATTTCCTAAGTATCCAAGAGAAAAAATAAAACAGCTTCAGTATAGGCTGAAGATTCTGAGAGCCGATGTCTGCATATGCCCAGAGGCTTTATTGTGGATACCATCTCATTTGATCCCTGAGTCATGTACAGGTGGGGCAGCCAGGTGGCACAGAGCACCAGATGTGAGCTCACATCTGGCCTCAGACACTTAACTAACTGTGCGACCCTGGGCAACTTAACCGTGTTTGCCTTGGTCTCCTCATCTGTAAGAGATGAAGAAGGAAATGGCCAACCCCTCCAGTATCTTTGCCAAGAAAACCCCAAATGGGGCCATAGAGAGTTGGGCACAACTAAAAAAGCAAGCCAGAGTTGGTAGAGTCCATGGTTCTGCATTGTCTTTGGCTCAGTGTAATTTCACCGAGGTGCATTGCTTGACACAGGGGTTTTGACCACCACCGTTTTAGAATGTGGTCTGTTCCTGAGACTCGGCCTGACCTGTCCGGCTCTTCTTCCCTGTGGTCCCTTTTACCCCATAGTTCGGGCCAGAGGTTCAGCCTGACTGGCTCTGGCAAAGCTAATGAAGCCCGCAGGGATTCCTAGCACGTTGGCTCAGCTTGGAGCAGCCTTGCTGTGGTCTTTGATCTCTTAGCAAAGTATGAGAGTGTAGCTTAGACAGCATGGGGCTGTAAGAGTGGACGCCAAGCAGCCTAGCATTATTGTTCAGGTCAGTCAGACCTGCCTTCCCTTCTGAGATTCTTTTCCATCTACTCGATGTGTAAGGACGTGTTGTTTTTCCCCTTATAACATGAGCTCTGTGAGGTCAGGGACTAATTTTGACTGGCTGCCCAGTGCTCAGCACATTGTGAATGCTTCCTAAATGCTTGTGGACTGATTGACTCGTTTACAGCTGCCGTCTTGCCCTTCTGATGACAGAACTGGAGGTTCTAACAGAAGAGTAGTCAGGCTTTTTCCAAGTTTCATAAATCACGGCCTCTTCAAACTACTTTCCCAGTTACCACATCTGCTAATTGATCCTGGCTGGTTTCTTCCTGGGTATTGTTTATATGTCCCAGCCTGTTTGTTCCTGGTTAACTGCTTTGTGCTCCGTTACCCTCTGGGCTTTCTAACCAGATTCTTTAAATGTACAGGGAACCTCAGTGGGAATAAGAGGATATTTATCTTAGCCTCCTGGGCAGAAGTCACCAGCTGTTGTCTCTTTGGCTGAAGGAGAATAGTCGGTTCAGTTGTAAGGCAGATTTCCTGGAGTGGTTTGCCATTTCCTTCTCCAGTTCATTTTACAGATGAGAAAACTGAGGTAAGCAGAGTTAAATGACTTGCCTAGGGTCACACAGCTAGTAAGTCACTGAGGCCACATTTGAACTCCAGGTCTAGTGTTGTATGAATTGTGCCAACCAGCTGCCCCACTAAAGGACAGAGGTTTTCGTAAAGGAGAGAAGACTTTTAAGATCTCATTAGCAATTGTAACTTTAAAATGTTTAAAATTATGTCAGATCCTATTCTATGATGCTGTTTTAGGGGCAGGCTATGATAACGTGTGTTTATAAATTGTATTTAAACTTAGTTCTGCCACTGTAATGCTTCTTTTAAAAAGCAGGACAAAGGTACATTCCAAAAAATTAGCATTATAATGTGTTCGGTTGAACTGGGCTGAGGGTGTTTTTTTTGGAAAAGAGAACAGAAGCTTCAGCTATGGGGACTAAATGCAAAGAGCATTTTGTTTAGACACTGTGGTCTTGGGCTTGAGTGGGGAGACCTGGGTCCACATGCCAGCTGTGACGTTTATTGCCTTTGTGACCAGAGACAAGTCACTTACTTTTTGTGAGCTTCAAATTCCTCATCTGTAAAGTGGGGATAAAGTTTGTCTTCCTACCCAGCACTTGTGAGGAAAGTTCTTTGTCAACCTGAAAGTGCTCTCTGTTCCTATTGTCCAGTCATCCCTTGTTTCTAGAGGAGGTGTGGCATACACACCACACTGGGCATCCTTCAGGCTTCTTGGACTCT
Source organism: Pseudocheirus occidentalis (assembly GCA_028646575.1). NCBI lineage: Eukaryota > Metazoa > Chordata > Mammalia > Diprotodontia > Pseudocheiridae > Pseudocheirus > Pseudocheirus occidentalis. Next base: position 3,548 of record JAQQSW010012860.1, read on the forward strand.
GAATGGCCAGAAGGGAGCTTGTTTTCTCCGCCCGCCAAGCCTCGCTCTCTTCTAAACATTCTTATTTCTGTGGAAGGCACTTCAGCCTTCTGGTCACAGAGGTTTGCCACCTTGGCATTACCATTGACTCCTGACCCTTGCTCATCCCACTTAGACCCGTGCCACATGTTGTTATTTCTACCTCCTTGACATCCATCTTGTCTGACTTCTCCATGGCCACCATCTTGGGGATCTCTCATCTGTATTCCTGCTATAGCCTTGTCATTGATCTCCTGTCCCAATTCTCCCCACATTGCCTACTCAGTGCATTCTTGTGGCTCCTTGTTGCCTTTAGGCAATGATGTATAATTAGGTAACTCCTCTCTTTCATTTTTAAAGAAGGTCTGCACTGGGCTCCTCTCTACCTTTGCATTCTGCAATTCAAGCAAACCAGGCCACTTGCTGTTCCTCAAAGCTGCCCTTCCATCTGTCGTCTCTGCACCTCTGCTCTGGCATCCTCGGGGCACCTCATCTCACCCAGAGGCTTCTTTGTTTCTTCTTGCATGAAACCTCCTGGACCTTCCCACCCCAGTCCAGGGGTCTGTAGAGCAGGGCAGGGCCTCTGTTGTGGTTGTGTCTCCAGAACCTAATAGAAGTGCCCCCTGCCCAGCAGACTCTGAGAAGTTTGGCTTGATTGGATCCTTCTGAACTGTAGTGCAATCTCTTAGACGTGATTCCTACGAAGAAGAAAAGGAAAGTCCAGATGGGAGGGCAGGACAGAAAGCGCAGAGCCATCATTAGGATCCAAAGCAGGCGCTGTCAAGACCAGACCCACAGTTGCAATAAAACTGCCAGGACAAGCCGAGCTCGGGCTTAGAGCTATTTTTAGGTACTGCGTTCCACTTAAAAATCATGGCTTGTTTTCTTTAGTCTGATGATGCCTATTGTACTTAGTTCTATAGTTCCTTCTCATCATTAAAGTCACCAAGTTGATCACTTTCTTGTTTGGAGTAACTCTATGACGGGTCCCGGTTTGAGAGCCCCTGCCAAGGCTTGTGGTTTTAGGGCCTTTTCCTTAGGGGGAGGGACTGCAGTGGCCATGATCGGGCAGTCCTGGACTGCTCTGATGAGCAGGAGTGATGCTGCTCCGCACAGGCCGCATCAAGTTTCTTTACTTGAATATTCCATGGGGACAGTAAGACTTTTTTTTCTAAAATTTTTCTTCTCCTTCTTCCCCTCCTTCCTCCTATTCTTCCTTTCCCTTCCTCTTCCTTCTTCTTCCTCTTTTTCCTTCCTCTCCCCCTTTTACTTACCCCCCCGCTTTCTCCTTCCCCTTCTGTTCCCCCTTTCTCCCCTACTCTTTTCCCCTTCTTCCTCCTTTCCCTTCTCCTCCCCCTTTTCCTCTCCTTTTTTTTTCCTTGTGTCTCTAGCACTGTATCCCCACAACTCCCTCCCCCAGGTAAAAAACTCTCTTGTAACATAAGCATACAGTGATGAGACCTCATAGATCTTTTTTTTCTTTCTTATAATAAAATCTACAAGTACCCACATTTAATGACAATTCCCATACTGGGAAGAACAGAAAAAGTGTATGGACACGGGAATCTTTATGTGGAGCTTGGTTTAAATATATATAAAATCAAACCTATTCATTCCAAACCCACCCTGCTTGTCCCCTGAACGCCTCCTACTTTTTCCTGTTTATTTTTTTAGTGTTTTATTCACATTCCTTTTTTGGGGGCAGTATCATTATCATTGCCCTCCTGCATCCCCTATAATTCTTCAAAGAAAGAGAAAATCCTTCCCTTGTAGCAAACGTGTAAAATGATTGATTGTGTCTGAAGATGCCTTTTCATTTCTTTGCCGGGAGGTTGGAATTTATCATGAGACTGATGGAGTCATGAGTGGTCATTCCCTTGGTCATAATTGGTTAAGTCTTTCACAGTTGTTTTCTTTTATGATAGAGTTATTGTGTAAATTCTTATCCCAGCTCAGCTGACTTCACTCAGTCCATCCTAGTCGTCTTGGGTTTTTCTGAATAAATCTTTCTTGTCATTTCTGATAGCACGCACTAGTACCCTACTATGCTCCCGACCCCAGCTCGTTCAGTCACTCACATGGTGAGCACACAGCACGCTCTTGGCTACGACAGAAAGTTCTGCACTGAGATATTTTTGCGCACATAGATCTCCCTTTTTCCTTCTCTTTGTGGTGCTAGCGCTGGTCTAAGGGTGGTAGGCACCTTGCAGTGACTTTCTGAATATGGTTCAGAACGATCGAGCCAATTAAGAGCCCCGCTTATGGCGTGCTTCTCAGTGTACCTGTGCTGTTACGTCTCTACTAATTGGCATTTCCCCTTTTTGTCATCCAGACCCTCTGCGTTGTTTTAACTTGTATGTCCCTTACTGTTGATGATTTAGAGCAGATTTTAATTGAGTTCTTGATAGCGGGACCCAGCAGTTTGTTTGATGTTGAAAATCACAGAGAGTCATTAAGAAGTTAAGAGATTGGGAAGGCAGATGCAGTCCAGCTAGGCTAGAAGGGCCCGAGTTCTGCCCCGGCCTGAGATCTTGGACAAACAGCTCTTGAGGTCGTTTCCTTGCCTGAAAATGGGGAATTGGAACTAGATGATCCCTGAGGTCCCGTCTAAAACTTTTTAATGCTGTGTCTTTTAGACATAAGCTCCTCCTTTCAAAAGAGAAGCCTTTAGAGGAAAGATGAATGCTCTACAGCTCACTCCACAGCACCATTAATGACGGCTTTTGGAAGGACGGTGATGACCCTGGGGCTTTCCCCTCCTGGGATGCCTTTCCTTTTGCAAATAACTTGACCAGTATATCAGTACACATGTGTCATACATTGACACACCTACCTCTCCCTGCTTGACACATAAACCCTTTCAAAGCTTTCTACTTGAAAAGTCTTCAGCAAAGTTAGCTAGGCCAAATTTAGAATGCAGATTTCTAATGGCCTTTAGGGATGTAGCTTTGATTTCTCCCACAGAATGATTGTCTTTTATCAGATAGATCATCATCCACACATGTAATTTATCTGGCTTTGGCCTTTGGGAGGAGACTAAGAACAGTGGGTGGGTCACAATAGCAGCTTGTATTTTATTTTTCATGTCCTTTATTTTATCTTGTTTGGATGATAAGTTTATAGAACTTAAACTCTCTGAACTGGAACTGCCCTATAAAGTGATCTGAGCTAACCCATAAGATGAAATTTAATGGGTATAAATTCCTGAAGCAGAAATCTTGCGTGACATGCTTGACTTCTGCTTAAAGACCTCTCTCCAGCAAGGGGAAACTTGCTACCTGTCCACTCAATACTGACAATTCTAATTATTGCAAAGTTTTTTCTTATATTGGACTAAAATTTACCCTCAGTTTTCACCTCTTCTGCTTCCTGGGGCAAGAAAAACCTATCTAATCTTTCTTCTGTATGATTGTTTCAGATTTTGGGAAACAAATGTTTCCCCCTTTTCCCCCCAATAAAAACCAACAAAACCAACCAAAAACCTTAGCCTTGATTGAAGTCATTAATGTTGAACAGAACAGGAAAGTACAGAGACCTGATCTGAAGATAGGGCGTGGCCCAGAATGTGAAGGTATTTTTGAGATGAAAGTTGACACTGATAACTGGTTGATCAGTCTTCTTTGGGTCCATTTGTTCAGAGTTTTGAACCCTTTTAACTATACTGTCATTTAGCTCATGAATGTCTTCATCTTCCCAACAATATTACATAAAAGCGTTTTCAAATTCCTGTCTGAAATCCACGTGTTTTCTAAGTCTTTGGTATCTCATGGATTTGTTGACTTTATCAGAAAAAAACAAATATGGTTTGTCTGATTTGAATTTTTCCTAATGAACCGATAATGGTTCACATTGGTAACTAATTTTTCCTTTTCCTGGGGGCTTCCAAATAATCTTCACAGTATTGCAATCTAGGATTTGGGGGAGGGGGCAGAAATCAAAGCCTACAAATGGAATAAGTTAAGAAGCCTCCTTTTAAAATCATCATAAAGAACTAGAAAATGTTAAATCCTCCACAGACATGTCCATTGCTGTACACAAAGGTCAGAAGAAGATTGCATGGGAAACTTTAGATATGTTTTGCAGTTTGTTAAGAACACAGAAATGAGAGCGCCATGTGACAGTTGTTAGCGAACGGCTCTTGTGTGATCTGCCAGGGTCACCTAGCTCCTAAGTGTCTGAGTATGCTCTTCTCGACCCTAGGCTTGGTTCTCTATTCCCGGAGACTCTGGCTGCCCTGAGGTGAAGGTTTTGTAGTCTTCCTCAGTGAATGATATTTATAAAGCACTTTGCAAACCTTAAGTTATTCTATAAATTCTGGCTACTAATGAGTAGTAGTGGCAGCAATAGTAGTTATGCCCCTCAGGCAAACCTGGTGCCAGGACAGCGGATGCTTTCAGCCATTGACTTTTTCATCTACCCCTTGCTTCTAGTTCAGACTCTACTTTTGTATTCCTTCCATTGGTTGATTGATTGATTCTACCAAAATGGTTGTTGGGAATCATACAGCGTACCCCAAACTGTAGTGCCCAGAGCACCCTATAAGGCTCTCTTCCAAGCTCATGTTGGTCTGATCCTTGACGGCAGCAATGAGCCCAGAGGACAAACAGCAGCAGCCGTGCCTGGAATGCTCTCCTTTCTCTGCTTTGTCTGCTGACCTCCCTGACTTCCCCTGAAGCTCCACCTAAAATGCCATTTTCCACAAGAAGCCTTCACTGGCCCCTCTAGATTCCAGAACTTTCCCTCCATTAATTATTTCTGTTTTTCCTATTTATTTGTGGCTTGTTTATACTTACTTATTTGTATCTTGTTTCCTGACGTTAGATTGTTAACTCCTTGGGGTCAGGGTCTATCATTTGTTGTATCCCCACCATTTAGGGCAGGGCCTGGTGCACGTGGTAGCACATAGTGAATGCTTATTGATTTTAGTTATATTGTCTCCTTGACCCTAACCCTGTGATTACTACCCATTGCTCACTATTTTGTTGTCACTCAAAGCTCCTCTTTATTGTTGCCTTCGAGGTTGGTGCAGTGATTCACTTTTTGCTTTAATTTCGCCTAATTTGCTGATTAGATTGCTGTTACAGTTTTCTGATTGGCTTCCCTGCCTCCCATTTTTAAGTCTACCCTTCCTATCACTTCCAAAACAAAAGAGGTAAACCTTATCTTTGTCATCTTCCTCCCCATTCCCCCGCTTCCACCCCGATTGGCACATAGCATTCTCTTTAAGCATCCAGTGCCCTGAATTTCCCACCAAGTGGGGCCAGGCTTCAAAAAAGTTCTGCATTTTAAAATGAACAGATTTCTCTTCCCACAGCTGAAATTCTCTCAGCTCATTTAACCCATAGCTAGTTAGTAGGACAGAGGTAGCTTTCTTAAGGCGTGGGTCTGACTGGTGATTGCCCTCTCCCTGTAGCTCCTTAGGTCATACACACTCTGTTTAGTCCAGTATTTAGGCGTTTCTGCATTCTGGCATTTGGTCTTTGAAGCTGGTTTTTTTCTGTTTCCTGTTTCAGCTAGACCACTGGTTCTCAACCTTCCTAATGTTGTGACCCTTTAATACAGTTCCTCACGTTGCAGTGACCCCCAACCATAAAATTACTTTCGTTGTTACTTCATAACTGTAATTTTGCTACTGTTATGAATCATAATGTCAATGTCTGATATGCAGGATGTATTTTCATTATTACAAACTGAACGTGACCCACAGGTTGAGAACCGCTGTGCTAGACCATCAACTGTCCTCAAATTCTACTCTGAGCTCAGGAAAAGAGAAGGACATCGCCTTTCTTCCTACTTCAGATAGGTTAATATTTATAATACATAACACTGAGTGCTGGTACTCTTAGTGGTTTGGCTCTACTCCAGGTAAGACAGCTACTTCAGAGGAATTTGGGAGCCTCGCCCACCCCTTATTACGCTGCTTCAGTGAGAAAACTTGCTCTAATTTATGAGCAGCCAATTTACAGAGGAACTTGTAGACCGCACCCACAGCCTCTGTACATTTCTGCATAATAGCTTGTGCCCTGCCATGGCCCTCTCCAGGGGTCGTGTTTTTCTTTAGTTTACAGTAGGGATAGAGAAGTCCAGTGTATTTGAGACGCAGTTTCCTTATTTTCAAGTCCAGGCAGGGCCAGCACTCATGTCTTTGTACCTCACTGCTGGTGCTGAGAAAACAGGGTCTTCACCGGGATGTTCTTTGGCCGTCTTCCTACCCCCTCCCAGTAGAGCGACGCTGCTGTTCCTAGAGAGGCCCTAGTGGTCACTTGCTGTCTGGCCCCATCTGCCACCCTGGTGAATCCCTGGACCGTGTCCTCTGCCCCTTTCTGGCCCCAGCCCCCTGTATCTATGATCCTCCCTTACTGGAATACAAGCTTTTTGAGGTCAAGGATTATCTTACATCATTTACTTATATCCTAACTATTTAGTAGTGCCTGGCACATAATAAATGGGAAATTTTTTTTCTCATTCCTTTGTTGTTTGTTTGATTCATCCATTCATTCATTTATTCATTCTCCCCACAACTTTCAGTTTTGAAACCAGCAGCATGCATTGAGCTGCTTAACCAGACCCCCAACTGTGTCTGCCCTTGGCCTTCTCTTCTCATTAGTATTTAAAGAGTGAATGACCTCTGTTCCTGGGCCTGCCATATGAGGAAGAACCCTAGCCATTCTTCACCTCACCCTTTTCCCCCGCTCTCCAGACTCCAGCGACCTCCTCTTTGTCGACCGTATTGCCCCTGTGTAGACCCCTTCCTACGTATGTGTTGTCTCCCCCCGTTAGAATGTAGACTCCTATGTCGGGCACAGTGCCTGCCTGATACAAGCAAGCATTTAGTAAATGCCCCGTTTATCTGTCCCTTCCAACCCCTATTCTTCCCTTGCTGTTGTTGTCTGCTAGTGAAAATTTGTTCTTTTATGTAACTGCTTAAATTCAGAATCAACTGTCTTGCTTATTCTCCTTTTCTTTCATCTTAAAGAAAGTTTCTGGTTTCTGTGCCTCTTTGCTCTATTTCTCATTTATTTTTTCCTCTGGCTTAAATTCTCTTTACTTCAATGAAGATGACTTCCAGATTTCTAAAGAGATTACCCCTCTCATCCTTCATTTGACTCTGGGCCATCTTCACTCGGTCGTCCTGCTGGCTTCTCAGGCTCAAGCCCCAAACTGAAATTATTTTTTCTCACGCTCTTTAGTCCAGCATCTTTTCTGTCATTGACACCTCTCTCATGTCCCACAGCCTGTCAGGCCTGAGGATTCTCCCTCTATAATATCTTAAATAATGGCTCTCTTTTTCCTCCTTCTGTGATCACTGTTTCTAAGAGGCCTTTCTGAAAGGTTTAATGGAAAGGCTACTGAATTAAGACTGGCTACTACTTCCTAGTCACGTGATTATGGATAAATAATTTCTCCTCATTGATTCAGTTTCCTCATGTAGAAAATGTGGGGATTGGATGAGATAATGTCTGAGGTACTTGCCTAGTGCTGTGATTCTCCTATTTCACCTAGACTACTATAATAGTATCTTTTCTATTAAATAAATAGTCCAATAAATCTGTTAAATAAGTAATATCTTGTCTATTAAAATAGTATCTTAAGTGAAATTGTCTCCAGTTTCTACCTGTTCCAACTCACCCTTTATGTTGCTGCCAGAACACTTTTCCTCATGCATGGTGCCAGCGATGTCATGCCTCTATTCAGAAGCCTTCAGTGGTTCCCTGTTGTCTAATGAATGCAGAATCAATCCTTAATTCAAGAATTCAGGATCTCTCACAGGCTTGCTTCTTGTTAGTTCTTGCCAGATTCCGTCTTCTAGGAAATAGATAACTTACTGCCCCTCGTTCTCTGTGACTTTTCTTCTTAGCCTTTCTACATCTAGCATGAACCCCTCCCTCCCTCTTGTCTCTGAGGTTCATCTAATTCAGGCATTACTTTCTCTGAAACCATTCCCTTTTCTTTCCTCTCAGAAAAGGAGGTCAGATGCCTCCTCCTTACATTGCCTGGGTCTTTCTCACTATGACTATTTCTTTGACATCACATTTCCTTTTGTATAGCTCTTTCCTGCACCCTGTTAGATTCTGTATTCTTGAGAGGTCTGTGTAGTATTTATTCACCAGGGTCCCTGGTGCCTGTCATGGAACTGTTACAATCCAGTGCTAAGACCTAGGTGCCTAGAGGGTTTACAATGGATTTGCAAAGGAATGAGTCTAGCAACAGCTTTTGAAATGATCCCCTTGCCTTAAAATGAAGCTGTTAGTGTCTTTTGCAGCCCTCCAGGCTGTTGGATGCTTTTTGCTTAGAGTTGAACATGATTTCATCCGACCTTGGCACTCCTGACTAGACCTGATCGCGTGCTAGTGCGGTAGAAAACTTGTGTTGTAGGAGTTGAAGCTTATTGTACCTGATTGTTGTTGTTCAGTCATGTTAATTGTGTCTGCCTCTTCATGACCCCATTTGGGGTTTTTTTGGCATAAATAGTGAAGTGGTTGCCATTTCCTTCTTTTTTTTTCCTTTTTTTTAATTTTTAATTTTTAGTTTTTTTTAAATTCATTTTCTTGGTTACATCATTCATTTCCACAAGGTTTGGAGTTACAAATTTTCTCCCCTTTTTGCCCCTACCCCAGCCCAGAACATTGATCCCACAATCTGTTCCCCTTGATGCCCTCCTCCAACGCCCCTCTAGCTTTCTAGCAGGGCAGGGAGGGGTTCCCTGCCCCAGTCCCTGTATGTATTATTTCCCAGCTGCATTTGGTTGTATAGCTTTAAATACTAGATTCTTGCAATTCCTCCCCTGTCACCCACTCCCACTGGGAGGAGCAGCAATTCAATACATGCTGTACCTGTGTAATTACACAGGACATCTCCATGGTGGGCAAATTGTGA
>JAQQSW010012861.1:0-12442 GCA_028646575.1 Pseudocheirus occidentalis
TAATGGGGGAAGTCAACTCAGAAAAAGAAACTAGATCAGGTAGAGGAGGAAGGTACCTGGCCTGGTGGAGCATAATGAAGTCCTGCAGCTCCTGGGAATGATCAGATGGCTACACAGGGAACTCTCCTTAAACAGAGGATCTGTGAGTAGTTGTCTCATGTCTACTCTCAGCCTTGTCAATCAGGACAAAAGGGCCCCAGGAGCAGGAAGTACTGAGAAAGTCTAAGTTTTAGAACTGATGTGACCTTGTAGGAAGGTGAAGTTCTGTAAACAATAATGAAGTCCTGGAGAACAACAATATGGGAAATGAAGTGCCTACATATTGCTGTATATGTATATGTATATACACAAACCTGTGTATTATGGAGTTACCCTCAGGAAAGAGACTCTCCTGTGATGAATAGCCTAGAATAATTTCGGGGAATTTCTCACAGTTCTGCCACCTTGTCCCTACCCAGGAAAAAACCAAAACCAAAATGAAACTGGAACCTCACTAAATAATACCAGTAAGTTGTTACCATTTCTCCTTATAAGTACATGGTTCATAAAGTTCAAAGATGGGGAGGAAATGTGTATATTTACATTTTGAATAAAACAAATAGAGATGTTTATTATAAATCATGGAAAATGTAGATACTTCCCCCTCCATTTCTCTCTCTCTCCCTCTCTCTGTCTGTCTCTCCCTCTCTCTCTCCCCTTCTCTGTCTGTATGTCTGTCTCTTTCTCTCTGTCTCTCTCTGTCTCTCCCCCCCCCCTCTCTCTCTGCAGGGGGCATCCATCCCTCGCCTGTAACTTTTCGCAGGCACCAGAGAACGACTTCAATCAATGACTCTTACTTTCTCCACCTATTTTCCAGTTTGCTGTGCCTACAATTCATGCCATTATCCAGCAGGTAGCACCGCTAGCTCTTTTTTCAGAAGAAAAACCTTTATGGAGGAGCCTGCTCCTTGTGACAGAGGGAACTGTTTCAGCTCAAGTACCAAACTAGAGGTTCTTGCAACCTAAAACTTTGTGTTACAATTCCTGTTGGCCTTTGGACTTCATACTAAAGTCTGCCCAGAAGTCAGTAACACTCTGACCATTCTCCCTTCCAGAGTAGCGCCTGTTACCGGCATGGCAGTGGATCTGAGTGAATCCAGTTGAGTTCCCCCTTCTCCTCTTCCCCCTGATTAATTTGCAGCAGATCCCATAAAACTAAAAGTTTGATAACTACGCCACCCCACCCCCACTCCTCTTCAATTTCTCCTTAGCTGTCTCTCAAAATTCACAAGTTCTCCCAAGGTCAGGAGTCTTCAAATTACACTGGGGGGGCGGGGGGGGGACTTTCTTAGACTCTTGCATTCTGCAAGGGGTCCAAATCCTCTCTACGTCCAAAGAGCAAAAAGAAGGAAAACATTAAAATTGAAGTCCCAGGCATCTCCTTATTATGTTGCCTACGCTCGGGCCATAATTTTATCTCCTATTCCCTCCCCTCCCTCCGACCATGGACTGCCCCCGAGACCCTGGGCTGAGACCCTGGGCTGAGACCCTGGGCTCCATCCAACAGCCATGCCCTTCCCTTCTCTGCCCTAGAAGCCGGCCTTGACGCCACTTCCTGGCCGCCTCAGCACCACACAGCTCCTCCCACACCACCGTGCCCATTGGCTTCTCCCTTTTATGTATGTTCTTTTCATACTAGAATATGGCTTTTGAAGGCAGCACCTTTTTGCTCACTTGTCCTTGTATCTCTAACTCAGCACAGAGTAAGTGCTTAACTAAATGCTTTATCTAGTAATCAATCTATCTAAATTTATGTTGTCAACCTGTAAATCTTTCCGTGGGGCAATACGGTATAATTAAAAGCATTCTGAACACGAGGGGGGAACATCTCTATTTAAATCCCAGCCCCGACGGTCCCTAGTTCTGTGATCACGGGCAGGTCACCTCCCCCCTTATTGTCAGTTTCTTTAGCTCTCTTGGGCTTAGAATCAGGAAATGTTTCCATTCTCTTACTGCTATTTACTACCTGGTTAAACTGGTGAAAACCCCTTAATTTCTCTTGTCTTAATTTTTCTCATCTGAAAAATGAAGTTTGGAACTGAGTAGTCTCTGAGGTCTTTTCTCTAAGGCAGCAAGGTGGCACAGTGGGCAGAGTGCTGAGCTTGTGGCCAATCAAACCCGATAATCTTGCCTCCCACACTAAGTGGCTTCATGACCCTGGGCAAGTCAACCTCGGTTTCCTAATTTGCAAAGTGAGCATAAAAACAGCATCTATCTTCCAGGGTTGTTGTTGGAATGGAATGAGACATTTGTAACATGTTTTGCCAACCATAAACCATTATATAAATGTTAGTGACGGAGAAGAGTGATGATTTCCACATGTAAGTCCTATTCCTGGAAATAAGAATAATATTCTCATATCTCCTAGGTTGGTTGTGAAGAAAGTACTTTGTAAACTTTAACGTTTGATACAAATATGAGTTCTTTTATTGTTATTAGCATTTATTCAAGTATATAAAGGATATATTTGCTAGAAGTGGTGTAATTATAAAGAAATTGAGAGGCTGATATACAAAAAGACATCTGTAGGTAGGAAGATTCCAAAGGCTTAGAAAAATCCTAAACTTTATTAATACAAAAAAGGTAACTGAACAAATATTAGTGACTGTCAGTCTATATATCTACTCTTCCATCTAGACAAAATCTTTTTGAAGCTCATCTATACATGAATTGAGGGCATCATCTAAGAGGGAATTACTAGTAAATAAGCAGGCTTTCACAACTTTTACTCAACCACATCTTTACCATATCACAATCGCCAGTAAGATGTAGAAAGTAGAAGATTCATTGTGCTTATTTCTGTTGGTTATTTTTTAAGGTTCTTTTATAAGAAAGTGTCTGCTAATTCCACATCAGGATCACCGGAAGATATAAAAACAGAAATAGCTCTGTTAAGTGATTTTCTGACAATAAACATTAGTCAAGGGAAGTAACAAATGTGAGCTTGGACAGACTCTGTAAGATCATTGAGACTAGAAGGTCCATTGGGTCACATGGAGTCAGAAATACTAAATGACTTGTCAGGACCCCCACCCCAAGACCACTCATCTTTTTACTCCTCTCTTTTCTTGCTGTTAGGAGGCACCTTGTTTTCCAGAGCTAAGGTCAGCAGGCATCCTGTGCCCTGAGCTTAGCATAACAGCAGTCCTTTGTGCTTACCTCCTGGATGAACTCCGCTGTAGCCACATCATGGAATTGGCTCAAACTAGTCCCAGGTGGTCCCTGAGCTTGGACAAACACTTGAATGACCATATTCTGGTCATGAGACCCTGGTAACAATAGACTTTTTCTCACTAGGCAAACTTGCCCTGACTGTTTGGTTCTTTGTCTAGGGACAACAATATGTATCAAGGCTTACCCTCGCTGCCTTGGGTCTCCTTAGTCTTAGAGGAAATCCTGGCATGCGTGTCTAGTTTGCTTCCTCTAATGGAATAAAGAAGACTTTTTGCCTATAACCTCTGTGAGCTCTTTGGTTTTATTTTATGTTATTTTTCAGAGTTAATAGTTGGTATACAAGCTTTGTGAGCCATTTGGTGATTTCAGAGTCTACAGTTGATACATAGCTTCTGTGGCTCTTTGGTCACTAATTTTCAGGGTTTGATAGATTGAACAACAACGACAAAAGGGATTAAAAAAAACTACTTACCTGTGAAAACTGCTGTGATGGAGGAGATCTAATATAGAGTCTAGAACAAGGGCATATTGCTGTGAATAGTATAGAATGGTTCTGCAGATGCTCTTATTTTCAGATGCCATTCTATCAATCCCCCAAACAAGCAAATGCTGAGTCTCCTGATTACAAAACACTCAAAAAAAAGTTTGACCTGCCCAGCCACACTGGAAAGACCAAGTGGATGACGAAAGTCTGTTTGGGAGATTTCAACTTGTATATGACTATACACTCAACAAAGTTTGGGTAAGATAAGGGACAGACAGTGCACATAGATAATTATCTGCTCTTAGAGAAGGAAAGGAGGGGAAAAATCTGCATAGCTTCCAGAAAAGTGAAAAGCGTTTTAACTGATGCCTCAAACTTCCCACATCTTTCAGTAGAAACATTTGACTACTGTTACTGCGTGGTGTTCTAGCCAGAACTGAAGCAGCATTACTTCCAAAGACCTGAAGATGAAACTATACAGAAAATAAGCAGGATGTGACATATAACCAATGAGGAACTCTATAGAGAGTAAGGAATAAAGGACATCATCAAGGAATTGTATGATTAAAAGAAGAGATGGGCTGGTCAACAGTTGAGAGTAAGGGATAACAAATAGAGATGGTCAATGTGCTCCACATATATCTTTATTTTGGAAGAAAGTGAAGAAGGACTTTAGGACATTGGATAGATCTCAAATGTTGTACTTTTGGAAAGACACGGACAAGAGTCACACAAGATTGTCACAGATTGGGTTTTGATCCTTGAAGGAACTCTTAAATCAATAAGATTACTCAACTATTTAAATAGTTATGTTACAATTATAGCCATTTAAAAGTGCAATATCTTCTTCTGGAGATAAGGACAATTCCTATCCTTGGAGTTGTTCAAGTAAAAGCTGTATGACCACAAATATAATGAATAGAGACATATGAGAAGGCTTTTATATTAACTGATGCAAAATGAAGCAAGCATAACCAGGAAAGCAATATACATAATGACCGAAATAGTGTAAATGGAAAAAATAACCAAGTTCCAAAGAAGACATAAGGGAAGGCACCACCTCCACCCCAGTCTTTGCTGAACTGTTTTCCTCCCTTTTATATTGTTTTAGTGAATGGCTTACAGGAAGAAGGAAGGAAAACATATAGGTAATGTAACAGGAAAAATCATTAATAAAGTGTTTTAAATAAAGAAAATGATATGATTACTTGTTACTAATGATATGGAGGAGATTCTAGACCAGGAACAAGTTGAAGGAGATGACCTCAGGGACTCTTCCCAATCCTAAAGAATTTCTATAATACTATTCCTATAAGCAATTTAACCAGCCTTTTGAGCTTTGTTTGCTAGGTTAGGGTTCAGGGCAATCCACTCCCAGCCTCTTCCCCTTTACTTTAACAAATGTGAATGGGGGAGGAGAGGTTTCATGAAAGTTGAAAAGACTTGGTGGGAATTCTGATTCTAAGCCTTACAAATATTGTGATTTTTCCCTCCCTGGGCCTCAGATCCCTCAACACTTTTCTTCTTGTTGCTATTAAATCATTGCAGACTTGTCTTGTTGCTCACTAAAGACCAGCAATCCCAAGATAGGGAAGGGTTTTGGGGGAGGAGGGAGCTATTCAGCCCTTTACCCACAGGAAGAGCTAGCAGTACATGTGGCTTGGACACATTTCTCTGTCACTAGCCAGTTAATATGACAGGTTTTGCAGAACTAATACAGTGCTATGGGTAAGATTTATGATCATTACAGACCCATGTCCCTATCCCATGGGCCAAATCAGGACTTCACTAAAGGATAACGTGGCCATACATAAAACGGGCATTAATATTACCATTTTACAACACTGTGGCACTTGACCAAATGCCTGCTAACGATGTATCATCAGCACCTTCCCATACACCACTAACAGCAGTTCCCTGAAGACAAATACATTATTTCCTGAGCCCTAAGAAGCCATTTGCTGTACTATGTTGTAACCCTCTGAAGGGAGTGCCTGATAAATTAACAGACCCGTTAAAAACCATTCATTGCAAATTTCCACTCACATTCGTTTTACCTTGGTTGCAGTGATCCAAGTTAAAGGGCTTACAGGATGTATGAGAGAACAGAGTGTCTGTGTGTATGGACACATGTGAAAGAACGCCAGTCTGTATATATACATGTACACAAATGTGTGAGAGGCCACATAAATGTGGGTAAGAACTCAGGACTCTCATTTCCTAGTCTAAGGTTCCTTCCAACAGTCAGAACAGAAGAATAGAAAGATCTCTGGCCCCAGACTTGGAAGAGTTCAAATTGCAGTTTTGCCACTTACTAATGGTGTCACCCTGGGGAAATTCCTTGCCTTTCTGGGTCTTCCTTTTTTCCCCATCTGAAAGTAAGGATAGAGACAGCACAGTGCAGTGAAGAAAGCACTGGATTTAAAATTCAAAGACCAGGGTTTTACTCAAAAGTTGCTGAGACTGCAGCTCAGTGGCACCATAGTGCACAGAGTGCTGGGCATAGGGTTCAGAGAACTCATCTTCCTGAGTTCAAGTCTAGGCTCAGACACTTGCTAGCTATGCGACCTTGGGCAAGTCACTTAAGTCTATTTGCTTCAGTTTCCTCATCTGCAAAATGAGCTGGAGAAGGAAATGATAAACCATTCCAGGATCTTTGCCAAAAAAAACCCTAAATGGGGTCATGAAGGGTCAGGCATAACTGAACAACAACATAAGATGAGACTGTTCCAAAATTCATGGTGAAAATGTTGGTGAAGTTAATATCTTGTTGAGTTCCTGGTAAACAGCTACTGTCTTCCTTTGGAAGGGTGATTTAAAAATTGTACTGTTTAGGGAATGGTCTCCTATCTCAGCCAATCTCCTTCTTCCAGTCAACAGGGGAGTTCCCGCCCTCTTAATGGGGGACAGAGCTCACACCTTCCATACTTAGCCCTACTGGGAAAGTCAGAGGGGTGACGGAGGAGGATATAGAAGAGAGCAGATTGGGAGAGGGGGTATACAGTGGGATCGTTGTTTTGGAGTGGTGGGTAGGGGAAAGATGGGGAGAAAATTTGTAATTCAAAATCTTGTGGAAATGAATGATATAAACTAAAAATAAACAAAAGTTAATTTTTAAAAATTCCAAGAAACAAAAAATAGACAAAGGGGATCACAAAGAGACAGACTGAAGATGAAATTCCTATAAAGCTCTGAATCTAAATTTATAATGAACTTACCTCAATACTACTTTCTTTTTAGGTGTTATCTTCTTCCATTAGAATGTAAGCCCCCAATACTGTGAGACGACCAACTTTGAAAAACTTAACTCTTCTCAACAATACAATGATCTAAGACCATTCCAAAAGACTTATGACAGAAAACGCCATCCATGTCCAGAGAAAGAACTATGGAGTCTGAAAGCAGATTGAAGTGTATTGTTTTCTTTTTTCAGTTCATTTTTTTTCTTTCTTGTGGTTTTTCACTATTGCTCTGATTCTTCTTTTACAACATGACTACAGTGGAAATATGTTTAGTATGATTATACACAAATAGCCTGAATCAGATTGCATGTCATCTTGAGGAGAAGGGAGAGGAGGAAGGAGGAAAAATATAGAATCTCAAAATTTTACAAAAGTGAATGCTGAAAACAATGAATTAATTTTTTAAGAAGAATGTAAGCCCCTTGAGAGTAGGGATTGTCTCCTCATTCAAAGGGGGAGGCACATTTTCTTACCTCTTTTGTGGGGTCACGTTTTTACTTGGTTCTGGTGTTCTTTTGATTTACATTATCATAGTGGTTGTTTTCCCAGTTCTGCTGGCCTCACCTTGTATCAGGCCCAAAAGTTTCTCCAAAATTCTCTTCATTCTTGACATTTGTCATTTCTTAGAGTGCAATAATATAATTGTCACCCAAACTGGGGTGACTAGGTGGCACAGAGCAGTGGCCCTGGAGTCAAGAGGACCTAAGTTCAAATTGGGCCTCAGATACTTAACACTTGCTAGCCATGTGGCCTTGGGCAAGTGGCTTAACCCCAATTACCCTCTAAAAAAAAAGCAAAAAGAAATTGTCTCCCAGAACTCAAGTCTAGGATTTGAATAATGTTCTTCCTCTGTATTGGAAAACAGAAGGATTACTCTATGTTCCATATGTAGTGAGTACTATCCTAGCTTCTATGTGGGCCACATTTACACACACCCACATGAATGTACACATAACTTGCATAGGTGGAATGCCAAGCAAAGGCAACTTCCAAGGTTGGGATTACCAGCATAGCAAACTCCATTTATTCAGTGACAAATTAAGGCAAAACATTCACAGAAAAGAGAAAATCAAAATACAGTGTAACTCATTCATTTAGCAAATAAGTTCTCAATTCAGTTGCAAAGTACCAAGATCCAAGTATCCCACCCCTGACCAGTACATTAGTCAAAGTAGCCCACTCCTGGACAGTACATTCCTTTAGTCTCTTCTCAAATGGAGATTAGTTTCCAAAAATAAACAAAGTACATTCAATCACAGAGCACAAAAAAGTCAAAGGTTTCCCATCCCTGGATCACAGATGAATTACAATACCATCCATTAACACCAAGAACTGTCTCAAAAGGGCCAGGAGAGCACAAAAGGCCATCCACCCTTAAACTACAACATCACAGCATTCAATGCCTAAGGAGAGGTCCTGTCTTCATTTAGACAGGAGGCAAGTACTCTGGCAATCTCTGTTCCTGAGGAGACAAAGCTCAACAAAGCCAAAATATACATTGTCAGTGTCCTCATTAAGTCACTTTCTGCCTGCAGAACAGTCCCAGAAGCCCTGAAAACATCAGCAAGGCCCTCTTCCAGGATTTCTGTACACATACAACAAGAAAATCCTCCTTCAGGGCTTCTGAACCAACAGCAAGGTTCCAGGACCTCTACAACAGCAGCACTGTCCTTCACCAGCAGGTGAATCTGGCAAAACAACATCAAAACTGAAAGACAAAATACCAGCATCACATCCATGCCTCCTCAGTTCTCAGCAGCTCCAGGTGTCAGTTCTCAAACCCACCAGTAACCACCATAGGGGCTCTCACTTGGCATGGCTTCCTCTTGCTCCACCCTTTCTTGCTATGTCAGCAAGTTCAAGGGGCATGCAAGACCTTCAAATCCCATTAGCATTGCATTTGGCCCCAAGATCTTTCATGTCCCTTACTTGGCAAAAATACATTAACAATTACATAGGTTAATAGGAGTTTTAGGAGTAACTGGTGTTAAGAGAATTTTAAAACAATATAACAAGGATAGCACACAATACACACAGAAAATATTTTAGGGTGGGGCTTGAGGACAAGCTCCCCATCCTTCCCCTCCCTGGAACAAATGGGATCCCAAAATCTTGAGGTAAGGGGTGAAGGTCTCTTCTTCCATGTCTATTTGCTGCTGAAATTGGACTTAGAGCTGCCCCTGTCCCAAGGGGTACCATTTGAGAGGTCAGACCTTTAGCCAGCATTTGGAATGTGCTTGATGCCAGGTCTAGGGGTGAGACGTCACAGTTGTGGACAGGAGGTGACATCTAGCTTAAGCTATCAGGCATCTACAGGTAAGGGGAACCAAGCCTGCAGAAATAAATCTAGCAAACAAGGTGAACAGACAAAAAGCCAAGAAGAAGCAAGGAGACAGTAACCAGAAACAAGGCAGATATAGGATCAGCCACGCTGCTGGAGTCCATGAGCCCACTATCATAGCCTCACTCACGGTAGAATATGTGAGTTAAGGGTACAATTTTATAGTCATCTTCTCTGGAATAAACAATAGTTACAATGCTATCCCTCCCATGTGCTATACTCTCTGCACCCTTGGGAACATCTTCTGCCTTCCGTTTTACCCATACTTTAGCTCCCAATTTTTTCTATCAGTAGAATCAAATCCTTCAGTCCCTCTGATAGTTATTTTGGAAGGAGGGTCAGTTTTTACAAGTGGCATTGTTTTACAAGGAACAATAATCACTTGAACTATTCTATAATTTTTATGAATCTGTATGAGCCTTTCACCTAAGTTATGGAATTTCACAATGATTTCTCCTTGATAATTAGAATCTATTACTCCAGTCAACACATATATTCCATGAGCTGCTAATCCTGATTTTGGTAAAATCTGTCCAAAGTGCTTTTTAGGGATTCTTATGCATATTCCAGTGGAGATTTTTTAAATTTCTTTTCTGTCTGACCAAAAGTCCTCTAAACAATGTAAATCATATCCTGCTGAACCAGGTGTTCCTGTGTATGGTGCTGGGATATCTGGCCTCAAAGTCCAATACTCAATATTTGGTCTCCACTTTTTAATGTCTTTTTTGGAGGGGAGAAGGTGGGGCAATGGGGTTAAGTGACTTGCCCAAGGTCACATAGCTAGTAAGTGTTAAGTGTCTGAGGCCGGATTTGAACTCAGGTTCTCCTGAATCCAGGGCTGGTGCTCTATTCACTGGGCCACCTAGCTGCCCCCAATACTCAATATTTGGGATCTTATGTGTTTGCTGTTTTCTAATTAGCAGATTCAGGATCATCATTCTGGCTAGAGGTATACTTCCCCTCAATGGTCTATTATTCAAATTACATAAAGCCATGAACAAATTATCCTTCCAATGTTAATACAAATTATTGGAACTTGACTTACTTAACTGTTCTTTCAATAACCCATTCATTCTTTCAATTAACTCAGATGCTTGTGGATAATATGGAATATGATATATCCATTCTATATTGTTTAGTATACAATATCTCTTCATTTTATTACCTTTGAAATGTGACCCACTGTCACTTTGACTCTGCATTGGGGCTTGATAATATAGACTTATGAAGCCTTTGCTGCTGCTTCCAGTCACCACCACAGGGACTCCCACTTGGCACAGCTTCCTCTTGCTCTACCCCTTCCTGCTACATCAGCAAGTTCAAGGGGCATGGAAGATCTTCAAATCCCATTACCAATACAATAAACAACACACACACACAGACACTATAGGCATTGACAGCCGCAATTTGTTCAGCCATTCCTCACCCTACAGGCCCCCACTTTGTTTCCAGAATTTTGTTACCATAATAGTGCTGCTATGAATATTTTGGAATATAAGAAATATTTCTGATGTTAGCCTGCTTAGTTATAATCATCATTATAACTAATATAGCACCTACTCTGTGTTTGCCTCACTTCCTCATCCATGAAATGAGCTGAAGAATGAAATGGCAAACCCCTCCAGTATCTTTGCCAAGAAAACCCAAAATGGGGCCACACCAATGAAACAACTCACCAACCACCACAAATGCCACGTATTTGCAAACCTTTTAGGTTTTCCCATCCTTGGTCTCCCCAACATCATCATCTTGTGAAAATGAGATGGTTTGGCCAGAGTCTCAAAAACTGTCTCTGCCTGTGATCTCTGTTTTGTGTTCTAAATGCCCCCACAGCTCTGACAGGGTGGAGCTGCAGGATGTTATGACTCACACTGATCAGTAATTGATTACTGCTGACAATTCCTGGAAAATCCTGCACCCCCTACCCTCTTCTGAATAGTGATTTCTAGCCATCCCCTAAGCCCAGGGTAAACTCTTGGGGATACTTTCTAACCCCACGCTGTGCCTTCCTGCTATTCTGGTGACCCTACCCTGGCTAGGGGCCAGGTCAAAGGGCTGCCTCTGTGGGCTAGAAGCAGCTTAAACTGATCATGTGGTTTTTCTAGGGCTGCGCTATCACCCTGTAATAAATAACTTGTTAATCATGCACTGTTCCATCTACCTATCCAGCCACACCTCCTGAGATTATATAACCTCTGAGTATATGTAACCTCTGTCTGAAATTCCCTTCATTGAACTTGCCTGTGTGAGTTATACAGGGTGTTGTTCTTGATTGAAGTTCTTTGACCTTCCCTAAGTGCCTTACATTATGTCTTGGTTAGCTTCTTAATCTCATTTTTATACAGGTTTGACAGTGCCCACATAGGATTCCACCTGTGTGTACCTGCTGATTCTCAAGGCTTTCCGGGCAGGGCCCCAAAAGGTAAAGTACACTTTAAATACAATTTGAACTTCCCTCCCTAAATAGCTCCTGACTCTGTCTGACTGTCCTCCCTTTGTCTGTCCTCAGGCTTCTGAAAATAGCAAGCTCAGAACAACAGTTGCTTTCTGGCCTAACCCATGTAATTTACCTCTTGTCCCCAGCTAAGCCCAGGACTAGGTACAGACAGCAAGGACCCTTCCTCTGCTTATCAAAGTCTCTTATATCCAAAGAGCACTTTCAGTCTTCCCTGAGTGGCCTGGGAACACGGATCCCTTGTGGTGTGGTGATGGCATTCTGGGCTTCTGTGTTGATAGTCCTAGTGACCACCGTCCTGCTAGTGCTGTACAGACTGGGTGCCTTTCGCCAGAGGAAAGCCAGGGAGCCCCCTCTAGACAAAGGCCTCATCCCCTGGCTGGGCCATGCCACAGACTTCTATAAGGATGCCTCTAGTTTCCTGAAGAGGATGCAAGAACGTCATGGGAACATCTTCACTGTTCAGTTTGCTGGCTGGTATGTCACCTTTCTTGTAGACCCCTTTACCTTTGATGCCATTCTGAAGGAGAACAGAAGCAAGCTGAACACTTCTGAGTGACTAGGTGACTTGCTGTTCAAAGTATTCGAGTTCCGAGGAGAGGAATGTCATGGAAATTTCCTGCACCATTTCACCCCAAAGCAGTTGATGAGCACTGGTTTAGTTGGTCTGACCCAGGCCATGATGGACAGCCTCAAGGTCGTGATGC
>JAQQSW010012862.1:0-12442 GCA_028646575.1 Pseudocheirus occidentalis
AAGTAAACCTTCCCAGGGAAGACATTTGCCTGAGGTTATGGGCCTTGAGATGCGGCTCTGCCCGAGTCTTTAGCTCCCTCTGTTCCAATAGTTTCCCACCCTTGAATTGGCCTGGCCCATCATTGTCTATGGTCACCAGGTAGCCTCCAGCAACTTCCCACCCTGAACCACTCATTACTGGAGTCTGATCTCATCTGATTCCTCCTGAAGACCCTCCCCAATCTCCTCCTCTGGACCACCCCTAGATTCCTCCCACAACCTTATTGTATATAGAACCCCATCTTCCCTCCACGTTTGTGTGAGAGCTCCATGGAATAGCTTGGCATAGACGTGCTCTGTGAGAGCACCATGAGATTGCTTAGTAGAGACTTTGCTCTGTGAGAGCACCTTTAAATGGCCTAGCACCCCACGTGGTGAACTTGAACTTTCAATAAACTTTACTTTTTCCTTGGCTGAGAAGACTTGAATGGAATTCTTTCAGCAGGACCCGGCATGTTGGTATTCTGAGGTCTCAGGCAGCCCTGAAGAGGAGTCCTAACCCTCTTTGGGCTCCTCTTCAACACCACAATGAGAATAATTTGATTCATAGCTAATTCTTAGGATCAAACCCTTGGGCTAACCTCTTGTATTTGGCTTTTAAAGGAAAAAGCAGAACTGTAAGACAGATAAACAGAACTATAGCTGGGAGGTCTGATAGAGCCTAGTCAGACACACATGGACTTGGTTTATTGGAAGGAAGCCTGAATAGCCACATGTCCCCTCTAGAGAACCATGTGGTTCAGGAAAATATGTGCTTCGGGGTAACATATGGTCCCAGGAATGACCACAGACAGAGGCAGCATTGGGACTTTCAGGGGTTCCTAAATCAAGTCATAAAGTATAGGACAAAGCTGGGAGCACTAGTGAATAAGTAGTCTTAGAATCACAGAAGACATCTTGAGCCAAGTTTCTTAGACTAAGGTTGATCCAAAATCCATAAATAACAAAACTCAGAGCCATGGTAGAGAGGAGCAAACCTGGACTTTGGTTTTCACTGGTAATGTGAGTTATGTGGACTGAGCAGGTCTGAGGGAGAAGGGGAGAGTTTCTGTTTACTTGGAGTGCTTTCACTTTGTAAGAGGGACCTCCCAAATCTTGGGATAGAAATGTAGATAACTATATAGAACCCTAATAGGTGGGGATCACCAGAGGATTGGGTTACTTGTCTCTCTAGCAACCCCAAATTCTTTTTCTGTTGGGGATCCCCACCCAGGGTAGTACTATCAGTATAGAAGATATCATAGGTCCCTGGGGAAATAGGGTTTACCCTAGACAGAAAAAGCATTGTTTTAATTCAAGTGTAAATCCTTTGTATTTTTTCTTGGGTTAAATAAAATGTATCTTATATTTAGTATTAGCATGTTTACATAAGGGCCCATTTCCTTGGCTCTGAGGGACTAGATACAATGAAAATTCTGATGTCCCCAAGAAAAACCCTGAGTAGAAGCACAAGTCAAAAAGAATACTTAGAGAGATGCCCCCCAAGATAAAAACCAATTCGTGTAAATCGAAAGTTTTATTTCTAGGTCATAGGTTTATGCTACCCGTCACAAAGAAGTGTTGTAAGGAAAATGTCTTATAAGCCAAAAAAAGACTGTAGAAATGTGTGTCAGTGTAGATTATATGGGTCTTGAGCTGTTCCTGAAAGGGTCTATTAGAATGGAGGAGGAAGAGCATTCTAAGAGAAGGGAACAGGCATCTCAAGAGCAAGGATTTATCTTAATTTGGAATTTCCTCCAATGCTTAGCTCACGGCTCTACTGCCAGGAGATACTTAAAATGTTTTCTGTTTCTTACTTCATTTGCATTTGTAAGAACATATTCAAGGAGGTAGGAATGGACAATTGATAGGAAAATGGAATTGGGGAAGGGAATGAAATGACTCTGACCTAGCTTAAGCAAAAGAGTACTTAATTGTGTCCTCCTATATATATTTGCAGGTCAGAGGGGCAGAGGGATGAAGATGGCCATCCGTCTAGATCAGAGAGTGCATATTGGAATAAGGACAAGTAAGAGATGGACGAGTTATTCTTAAAGAGATGTTTGGGTTAGCTAGGTGGTGCTGTGAATAGAGCACCAACACTGTAGTCAGGAGGACCTAAGTTCAAATCCTACCTCAGACACTTGATGTTTAACTATCTGTGTGACCTTGGGCAAGTCACTTAATGCCAATTGCCTTGCCTTCCCCCTTTCAGTTTTTTTTTTTAAGAGAAATGCTTGAGGATGTTATGTAATGATTAATCTTACCCCTCCTACCCCCTGCCAAGGGTTGAGGAAATACCTCCCTCCTTTCATCCAACAGGTTGGGTGCAATAGATGTGGGCTATCAGATATGGTAACTCTGGCTGTTTTTTCTTTGTTACAAAAGTAAGTTCACTCAGAGGGCAAGGGGGTTATCCTCAAACAGCCGTGATGTAAAAAAGCAAAATAAAAAAAAATGCATCAATAAAACTTATTAAAGGGAGGGGAGAAGGGATGACTGATTCCTTCCTAACTCCAATTAAGGCAGATCACCTGCCCCACCCCCAACAAACCCTGGTAGCCTACAGGTCAAATACTGCCCCCCATCCCTCCACCCTCAGCCCCTCTGTACCCAATAGGAGGCTTCTCCCCTTGGTAAAGAGCTGCTGGGGTTGCTACCACTCCAGATGGTCTTTTCCATTCTCCTGCAAACAGAATCATTTGTGCCCAATGAGTCTTTGGTTTTGATTAGTTAAGTAAGCGAAAGAATCAACAGCTTCTGGGTGTTGCCCTAAATGTCTCCTCTCTCGCTGGGTATTTTTAGTCGCATTTAATTTGGCAGCCGGCTTAGCACTTTTGATTTCAGTATGATTAGTTAGAGCCTTGTGTGGGGTTTTTTTTTTCACCCGTCTCCCCCAAGGGGACTGGGTGTTGTTTTGACTTTTATGTGCTACAATAAAAACTTTCATTGTAGCAAAATGTTTGCTCGTCAAAATTAGCTTGGTTAATTCCAAAGAATTGTTTCATCTTGGCTCCACAGTCATCGGGAATCTTTTTTACAAGACAAATTGGCCACCAGCCAGCTAGCTCCTGGCCAATTCCTCTGTAGTGCTGATCCCACTGGAATTTACCTTAAAGACAAAATAGGCCAGTCTTCGCTCTTGAACCTGCTCTTCCCAACGTGTTAGTCAGTTGATCTGCTCACTGATGATGGGGCAGGGCAAACCGCCAAGGTTTGTTGGGTTTGGGGTTTTTTTTCTTATAGACACACAAACATAGGCACAGACCTGCACTGACACACACATTCACACATCCACAGGCAGCCACAGACTTCTACAGACAGGCAGTCTTGTACAGATGCAAACAGACATGCAAAGGAACAAATACACACATGTGCAGGAGCATACAGAGGGAAAATCTGACGTGGAGACCCACCGCCAGACAATAACAAGGCATGAGAGAGACACATGCAGATACACACACTGTCACAAGCTTACATGGACATATCAGACATGTGGGCAAATACACAACGACAGAAACATACACAGACACAAATGGATGTCCACACACTCTGATGCAAGCACACAAACACACACGGAAAGGACTGGTAAGGGGTCCCCCAAACTTGTTTTTTTGAGTTGCTATATTTTCCAGACACACCAGACCCAGAATATTAGACACACAAGAGCATACAGAAACATAAATATTGACAAATGCATGCAAAGAATTTACACATAAATACACATATCTCTGATATACAAAGACACAGAAACAGCCATATAAACACAAATACATATGTAACAACACACAAAGAAATGGAGGTACACAAGGATGCACATTTGAAAATACATGTGGGTTGGGGCAGCTGGGTGGTGCAGTGAATAGAGCAGTGGTCCTGGAGTCAGGAGGACCTGAGTTCAAGTCTGGCCTCAGACACTTAACATTAGCCATGTGACCCTGGGCAAGTCACTTAACCCCAATTGTCCCGCTTTCCCCCCCTCCAAAAAAAATAGATAAAAAATTATTTTTTAAAAATACACGTGGGCATACAAAGTGTCATCTCTAAGCATACAAGGAAGTAGACTCTGGGGAATCCACAGATCATAGAATTGATCCCAGCATCATTAGAGTTAGCCACTTCAGACTTCATTCTTACAATATCTAAAACTAACTGCCTCCCCCACAAAAAAACTTACAACACCCCCTCCCTTCTGGAAGTACAGTCTTGTTTGCTCAGCAAAAGGTAAGCCATTCCTCCTCAAAAGCTTCCCCTCAATTCCCACCCCACTCCACCCCCAACAGTGATTGCCATTAGCCAAAGTGGTGAAGAGTTCTCCCAAGCACATGTATCACCTCAACAGAACAACTATAATTATGAATAAGAAATTTTACAAACACTTTCCAATCCTGTCAAAATCAATTAGGAAAGGATGGCAGATCAAAGGGATCATTTTTGTAAACAGCCAAGAAGAGGGGAAATCTTCCACTCTTCCTGTTTCTCCCTGCCTGGTCTATGGGCATTTACTGAGGTACAAGGACATTGAGATAAGGGATGGAGGAATAAGGAAGATCACTTTTGTGGAACAGCCCCTGAGTGATCCCAAATGTTAGCCTACATCAGACACAACCCCTTCCTTCCAATTCCCCTTCTTTTCCCTGCTCTTTTCCTGCCTCTATCATAGATTTCAAGTTGTAAGGGACTTTAGAAAGCATCAGACCTAGCTCCCTCATTTTACAGATGAAGAAACAGAGACTCAAAGAGTTGAAAAACCTGCCCAAGGTCACACAGTGACAGAAACATAATTTGGACCCAGTGAAGAGGGTGCCCAAAGAGGGTTAGGGCTGCCTGAGACCCCAAAATACCAACATGCCGGGTCCTGCTGAAAGAATTCCACTCTTCTCAGCCAAGGAAAAAGTAAAGATATGGGGTAGACTCTTACTGAGCAAGTCTCTGCTAAACTGTTCTTTGGTGCTCTCACACCACATGGAGGGAAGATGGGGTTCTATATACAGAAAAGTTGTGGGAGGAATCTAGAGGTGGTCCAGAGGAGGAGATTGGGGAGGGTCTTTAGGAGGAGTCAGATGAGGTCAGACTCCAGTAGGGAGGGTCTTCAGGAGTCAAGATGAGATCAGACTCCAGTAATGAGTGATTAAGGGTGGGAAGTTGCTGGAGGCTACCTGGAGACCATAGACAATGGTGGGCCAGGCCAGTTCAAGGGTGGGAACAGGAACACTAAGGGTGGGAAACTATTGGAACAAAGGAGGGCTAAAGACTTGGGCAGAGCCACAACTTAAGGCTCATAACCTCAGGCAAATGTCTTCCCTAAGAAGGTTTAGTTTCCTAGAGCCTGTACCTCAAAGATTCAAGGAGCTCAAGGGGGGTCCCAAAGCCTACACCTCCTCACCAGGACATCTAAATCCAGATCCAGTGGTCTGTCTGCTGCCTTTGCTGCAGAGAGCAGGGATAACCTATGACCCAGTAGGAAAATGGAATCTAGTGTACCTTCCTTTCTCCATCACCTACTGACAAATATTGGCTAAGTCCTGATGTCGGGGATGGCTTCAGTCTTAAAGAACGAAGGATGAACATCAGGGGCTGTGCTCAGTTCAATGACTACTAAGACAGTCTCTGCCTGTGAGGAGTCATGCTAGAGAAGATAAGGTATACATACTCATTTTTAAAAGACTGGGTGGTATATCATGTTGAATGAGGAGGGTGAAGGGTATTTCTGTTGAAATAGGTGTGGATAGAGCACTGGTTCTGGAGTCAAGAGGACCTGAGTTCAAATCTGACCTCAGATACTACCTGTGTGACCCTGGGCAAGTCACTTAACCCTAATTTCCTCTAAAAAACAACAACAACAACAAAGCAAAACAAAAAGAAATAAGTGTGGAATGAGATGGTCAGAAAGACTTCAGGGAGATGGTGAGATGTGACCTGGTCCTTCAAAAATGATTTGGCTTTTGATAAGGGAAGAGGCAATCATAGAACTCCAAATTTGGAACTTAAATGTACTTCAGAGGTCATCTAATCCAACCTGTTTGATATACAAAAGAGAAAATGGGACCAGAAGGATGAAGTATCATTTTCCACTTAGTAAGTGGCAGAGTCAGGGTTCAAACCTGGGTCCTCTGACTCCAAATCCAGGGCTCCTTCCCAGTCTGAGACCACTGAGCCTCCTTTTATTTTTCCGAGAAGGAAATTGAGGCTCAGATAGGTTCAGTGACTGTCCAAGGTCCCACAGTTAGGATTCGGACCCAGGTTCTCTGGATCTGCTCCCAGAATCAGAAATAAGAACCAAAAGTAATGAGTCCATAATCTCTTTGATGGAAGCAGAGGGTGTATCTAGGACAATAGTGGGAGATGAGGACAGAAATATAGGTGGGGCCAGATTATGGAGAGGCCTGAAGGACTGGCAAAGAGATAAGAATTGTATTCTGTGGCCACTGAGAAGAGGCTGGAACTTTTGAAACAAAGGAGTGAAATTATCAAAGCTGTGCTTTGTTCTGCCCCACAAGCTCAAGACCAGAGTTTCCCAGGGCTGGAATCTGTTGGCAATTTGCCTTGCAGAACAGGCCCTTTTCCCTTCCCACCTCTGAGTCTGGGTCTTATCTTCACAATAATGTCTTACATTTGCATAGAGCTTAATTTACACAGCATCTTCATATATATGGTCTCCTTTGAGAAACCTCTGAAACCCTTACTGCATTGAAATATGAAACAAGCAGGGTCAGTGAATTTAGGCTACAGGCCTGTCCCTTCTCTACAAATATTTATCCAATACTAGTTGTGTACATGGGGCTGGAACCCAGGTGGTGGTACCTTAGAAGAAGAGGCTATTTTGACAAAGTGCCTGGGGGTTTTCCACATGCCTCTCAGTCATGTGAAGTAACTTAAGCTGAAACCTTTAAGACATTCCTCATCTCTCCACTAGCCACCCTTTCAGACCATTAAAACTCCCAATCATGACTGGTTTCACTCATCAAATATCAGACTGAAATCTCATTCCTGCCCAATTCATTGGTCTTTGGTTCCTTGTCTATAATTTGTCAGAACTGCTTTATTGTCAATGATTCAAGCTCAGGCCAAGATTCTAGGACTCAGGCATCTGACCTGATCCCTGGCCTTTCACAGCATAGCAGCTAATAGCTGCCAGTACAAAGGAACCATAGCATATAAACTGTTTTCTTAGGTGTAACAGGGGAAAGCAGGAAGGGTAAGGGCTCCAGGTGTCCAAACCCAATAAGGAAGACTTGACATGTTCAGGGAGAGGACTGTTGGGTGAGCAATGGTCCTCATGCCCTATAGATATTCAAATAACACTTTCCCCTAATTTCCCCTTTCTAGTCCAGAGATCATGACTTATTCACCACTCTCTCCACACTCCTGTTGCCTTTGAAATTGCCTGAGGTCCCAGAGCAAGTTAGCGGCAAAGTCAGGACCTTTTCACTCCCTAGCACACTACCTCCCCTGAAAAGGCAAGAAGATTGCTTCTGCTGCCCTCTATCCACCCCTTTCTGCCCCCTACCTCATATCTCCATGCCTGCTCAACCTTCTGGCTAAGCATGGGAGGGGGACCTTTATGATCTTCCTTGTTTGTCACGAACCCTCTCCCCACATACCTGCCCTCCTGGATTTGTCAGTTATCTCTGGAGAGCTCTTGTTTCTCCCCTTCTATAAAAACCTCCTCTCCCAAGCTCCTTGAGATCAAAGACTGTTTCCTTTTTTTAATGGTCTTTGAATCCTCAGGGTCTAGTATTGTATAAGGCATGTGGTAGAGCTTAATTAATGCTTATTGAATTGAATTAAATTGAAAAAGGTTTCATAAACTCATATCAAGATGGAAATGACTGATAAAGCAAATACATGCTAAGAAAGTCCTCACAACCCAGGAAAGGTTTTTGTTTTGTTTTGTTTTTTCTTTGTCAGAGGATAATTCCTTAACCCAAGGCAATGAAGAGATCAAGGTAGAATTTTAGCTATCATTAGGAGGGTTATATTGTCTCACAAAGTTCCTTGAAGATCCCTCTACTGATGATACAAATAGTACTGATACATCTAACCTAGATTCCTGCTGAGTCAGCAGGTGGCTAACCCTAAATACAGAAGAGCTTTGTTGTCCATGTAATAGAATGTTTCCACTGGTATTCAAGCCTGGTGACCAACCACAAGCTTCATCATCTTCGACTTGTTAAAATAAACCCATGGTGGGAAGAAACTACTGAAATCAGCTAATCCACCCTCCTTTCCAATGACGGAATCCCTTGTATCCTAACAAATGATCATCAGGCCTATGTTTGAATGCCTCTGATGATGGGGAGCTCACTTGTTAGACCATCCCACTTCACACATCACCACTTGTTAGAAAGTTCTTTCTATCAAGCCAAAATCAGCCTCCATGTAACTATCACCCAGTGATCATAATTTCGCCCTCGGGAGCCATGAAAAATAAATCTACTCTCTCCTCCACATTGAAAGAATTTTTCAATTGTTCACAGATGGCATGGTTTCTAGGCCCTTTACTATAATCATTCCCTT
Organism: Pseudocheirus occidentalis; assembly: GCA_028646575.1. Taxonomy (NCBI): domain Eukaryota; kingdom Metazoa; phylum Chordata; class Mammalia; order Diprotodontia; family Pseudocheiridae; genus Pseudocheirus; species Pseudocheirus occidentalis. The sequence goes on from JAQQSW010012862.1 coordinate 8,539, forward strand.
CTTATGGACCTTAGTTGATGATTAATCAACATTCTTTCAATGAAGTTATTCAACTAATTGTATTCATTCACCTAATTGTACCACTATCCAGCCCTCATTTTTCCATCTTCCATAAAAAAAGCTCTAGTTTCATAAGATCTGTTTTTAGTGAATGCACATTAGCCCCTAGTAATCACTATTTTCTTCTCTAAGTGTGGACAAACTGCCTATTTCAAAATCTGTGCTGCAAGTCTTTTAACAGTGACATTTAACCAGTCTGTAGCTTTGGGGAATCTCCCTTTTTTCTTTTATGGAAACCAGGACAATCAATATTTTCCTTTTTCCAATCTTAGGGCATACCCACTGTTTACTACAGTTCTTTAAACATTACAGACAACATTTCTGGGATCAGAGCTGCAAATTCTTTCAGTTCCCTGGTATATAATTTGTCTGCACTTAGAGACTTGAACTTATTAAATTTATTCAATGCTATCCTATATTTCTTCTATCTTAGGTTCTAATTCCTCTTAATAATGCTTCTCTTGCCCTTCCCAGTATAAAGATAATTTTCCTTTATGGAGAAGATGGGGAAAAAAGTGGAAATTGAATAATTTTGTTTCTTTCTGGCATTTGTTAAAGAGCAAGCCATCTGCCATAAGCAGTGGGCTGGTCTGTCCTCATTTTTCTTCTTCTCTGAAGATAGCTTAAAAAAACCCAACAATAACAACTCTCCTTCTTAGTGTTTTTCATAAGCCATCACTTCATTCCATGCTTGAGTTTTTGTTTTGTTTTGTTTTTTCACTGTTCAAACACGTTCAGGTCATTCATTTGAGTTCTTTCTCTCTAGATGCTCATCCTTACCAGCACATCCTTTAAAAATCTGAGCACAGAATTCCCCATGTAGCCTCACTGGTTTAACGAGTTGCTACCTCCTTTTTTTTCCTCTTTGAAGCCATTTGTGATTGTAGTGTCAAAATTTCCATTTTTTTTTAAAAGAACCTCTCATCCTTTTGTTTGTTTGTTTGTTTGTAAGTCTGGATCTCCCTCTCTTGCCTAGGATAGAGGTTCAGAGAGTACTCACAAGTCAGTCCCACTTTGATCAGCACAAAAGTTTTGACCTACTCTATTTCTGACCTAAGCCAATTCACCTTTCCTTAGGCAATCTGATTTCCCCCCTCTCCCACCAACGCTTCACTCTGGAACTCCCCATGGTACTGCTGAGCCTAGCACTGACGTTAATTAGCCCACTGCAGCTCAGAACTCCTCGGTAGCTGCAATTACAAGTGTAGGCTACCACATTAAATCCCCCATCCCTTTAGTGCCATATTCCAGTCCAAAGACTCATGGGATCGTACTCATCTTTTTTTTTTTCTAATTTTTTTTTTCTTTTTGGGGGGGGAAGGCAGGACAATCGGGGTTAAGTGACTTGCCCAATGTCACACAGTTAGGAAGTGTCTGAGTTCAAATTTGAACTCAGGTCCTCCTGACTCCAGGGCTGGTGCTCTATTCTCTGCACCACCCAGTTGCCCCTTTTCCTAAATTTTTTTGAAGTCTCTTTTTCCTAAACTCTAGATTCTATGTTTAATCATATCCTGCTTGCTGTTGTTCAGTTCTTTTTCAGTCGTGTCTGACTCTCCACGACCCCATTTATGGTGTCTTGGCAAAAATACTGGAGTGGTTTGCCATTTCCTTCTCCAGCTTGTTTTACAGATGAAGAAACTGAGGCAAACAGGGTTAAGTGACTTGCCCAGGGTTACACAGTTAGGAAGTGTCAGAGGCCAGATTTAAATTCAGGAAGATGAGTTTCCTTCACTCCAGTTCTGGAACTCCATCAATTATATCTAGCAATCCTTTAAAAATAAGAAAATAGCATGATGATTTCTTTGCAAAGAATTTCTTCACAAAGTCCCTTCACTGACTACCTCTCCAGCAATTCTGTTCTTTCTTGGTGGTCAGAATTAGCAGAAGCAGCATGGCCAAGAGAAAAAGATCTAAAGTCAAAAGACTTGTGTTCAAATCTTGGTTCTGCCAATTGCCATCTACATAACTTTGGATAAAGTCACTTAACCTTTTTTAGACTTGTTTCCTTATCTGTAAAATGAGAGTCTTAGACTAAAAGGTCTCTAATATTCCCTTCCAGTTCTAAATCTTGTGATAAGTCCAGAGCAGCAGTTCCCTTAGGGTAAGGAGTGGAGATCTTGTCTCATACTACAACCAAAGGGCAATGGCAAGCCAGGATAGAGCATCTGTCTCCAACTCCCTTGGACTGCAAGGTTCTTTGGAGTTAAACCAGAGGTCATTCCTACCTGGAACAGCTTTGCTATTGGCAGACCACCCACACTCATTCCTGACTGGAATGCTCAGCTTTGGAAGCAAAATTTGGAAAAAACCATGGGATAAGCAAAAGACTTTCCCAGTGTGCAAGAGTATCTGAAATGGGCATGTGGCCCTCCCCTCACTTTACCTTTACAAGAATAACAATGATTCTGATAGCTCACATTTCTTTTTTCTAACTTTTTAAAAATTCCATTTATTATTTCTGAAGTTGGCAAACACCAACAAACCAAACATTTCCATATAAAGAAGAATGGGGAAAATTAATTACATATGAAACCACAAATCCTATCTTATACAGCTTGGGGTGTGTGTCTGTGTATATGGGAGGTGGGGGGTCAGTGTGGGTGGGTGTGGGTGTGGGGGTTAAATATATATGAAATTCAATGTATTATTTCCAAAAGCTGTCCTGTTTCCCTTTGTTTCCCTCAAAATCCCCTTCTGTTCTTTTCTGTGCATTTTAAAATGACTTATTAATACTATTTTCTTTCTTTTTTATATCACTGTCATTTGTCCTTCCTCCCCCAACCAATTCTTTCCCTCAATTCTCCCATCTAGCAAAACAGCCACATATTGTCCATGTCTAAAAAGAGGTCTCATTCAGCCCCTCTAGTACATGACCTCTCTGTTGAGAGGGAGAAAGCATGATCATCCTTAGTCTTTTAGAGTATTGTATTCATTAATTAATTGTTGCATTGATCAGAATTCAAGGCTGATTTTCTTCATAAATTTGCACTCATTGTGTACATTGCTCTCCCTTTTCTGGCACTTCATTTTGCATCAGTTCATACAAATCTTCCCTAGTCTCCCTAAATCCATCAGTTCTGTCATTTTTTCTCATACAGTAGTGTTCCATTATATTAATATACTATAATTTGCTCAGCAATTCCCCAATTAATGAATACCCTCTTCATTTCCAATTCTTTGTCAAAAGTAAAAGTGTTATTATGAATATTTTTTGTGTAGATGAGTTCTTTTACTGTTTTATAGTCTTTGGAGTATATGCTTAGTAGTAGCATTTCTGGATCAAATGGCATGTGCAGATTAGTGACTCTGGTGGGATACAGCTCCAAATTACTTTCCAGGGGGGATATATCAATTTACAGCTCCACCAGCAGTGCATTATAAACGTCCCCCAATATCCTTTCCAACAACTGTAACTTTCCTCTTTTGTCAATGTTGTCATTCTGATGGGTATGAGGTAGAACCTCAGAGTTGTTGCTCTTATTAGTAATTGTTGGCATTTTTTATTTCATGTGGTTAATTGATAGTCTGCTTTGGTTTTCTTGCTTTTTTTTTCAAACTGTCTATTCATATCCTTTGACCATTTATCTACTGGAGAATAGCTTTTAATCTTGTGTATTTGAATCAGTTCCCTCTATATCTTAGATACCAGAAATATCAGAGAAATTTGATGAAAATATTTTTCCCAATTAACTATTTCACTTCTGAGAAGGTAAACATGGGAAAGAAATCATAAGGAACTTATCAAAGTTGAACTATTTATATACCAATATGGAAAAATGATAATAGTAACTTATGAAACTTTTCTTAGTATGAGGATAGGGGAAGGGAATACAAATGTATATAT
>JAQQSW010012863.1:0-12442 GCA_028646575.1 Pseudocheirus occidentalis
GATAGATTTCTTCACTCTACCCTAACACATCCTACTAGACTGAGAATTAGACATGGGTTCAAATCTTGGCTCTGCTTACTTAGTAGTCACATGTAAAACTGCCTTTTGGATACTGCGAAATTAATGCCCAGTAGAGATAAAAAAAAATCAGTATGTCCAAAACTGAACTCATTATCTTTCCCCACAAATCTTCCTCTTTTTCTAATTTCCCTATTATTGAGAGTACCACTATTCTCCCAGTCACTCAGGCTCACGAGGTAGATGTCATTGTCTTCTCCTCCCTTCTTTCCTCCCTTTCTCCCCTCCCTCTCTCTCCATCTTTGTTCTCTGTCTGACTCTGTATCTGTGTCTCTGTCTCTGTCTGTCTCTCCCCATATCTAATCAATTTCCACGTCCTTGTGATTATATATCCCCTTCTCTCATGCTGGTATGAGCTTTTATCATCTCATACCTGAACTGTTATAATAGCTGGTTAGTCCCCCTGCCTCAAGTCTCCCCTCTCTTGTACATTCCCCATTCACTGTCAAACTGGTCTCCTAAAAATTTGACTTGACCATGCAACCCTAATATTTAGTAAACTTCAGTGACCTCTTTATTGCCTCTAGAATTAAGTATAAAGTCCTGTTTGGTTTTTAAATCCTATCATAATTTGGCCCCTTCCTACCTTTCCAGTCTGTTTTTTTTTTTTACATTTTAGCCTTTGTCATTCTATGTACTCTATGTACTTTATAATACAGTGACTATGGCCACCTTCATGTTCATCATACAAGATACTCCATTGCCCAACTTCAGATATTTGTTTTACTGCCTCTCCCACATCTCTGAAATTTTCTGTCTCTCTTCTGTATCTCATGATCTTCTTGTTTTCCAACAGATCTCAGCTAAAATTCTTCCTACAGAAGCCTTTCTCAGTCCCTTTTAATTTTAGTGACTTCTCTTTGAATTTCTCTCTCTGATTTATTCCATATATAACTTGTTTGTACATACCTGTTTGCATGCTGTGTTTGATATTAGACTGTGAAATCCTTGTTTGTTTGTTTGCTTTTTTCTTTCTTTGTCTTAACAATGCTTAGTGCAGTGCTTGGCACATAATAGCAACTTAATACATGTTTATTGATTTGATTTGACTTATGTGACCTTGAATATATCTTTTAAATTCTTGTGGTTTAATTTTCTTCACTGACATAGGAGACCTTGCTTAAGTTTTTAATGACCTTTCCAAAATCTGGTACCCAGAATTGAAGATAGCAGGTATCGTCTGACTTGTACACAGTATGTGACTGTCACCAGAGGATGTGCTGAAGTCAGCTTGTACTGGCTGAAAGAGCTGGTTGTTAAATCTTCAATGTGCATATTTACATTTACATTTACTTAGAAATTGCCAAATACCACAAGTCAGAAAGTGATTTATTTTTTTGTTGATTATCTAAGATTTAGGAAAGTGATGGAGAAAATGTTCATAAAGCAAATTAAAGTAAAAATGTGTTGTTTATACATTGTCTGCCCCCCCCACACACACACACCAAGCACCAGCTACACTTTTACTAGCACACTTCTTCTATGACCTACCTCCTTCTGAACACTGTCTCTCCCAAGGAAGCCTAGAACAGAATGACATCCTTCCATTATTGATTCTGAGCGTGCTGTCCACTAGAACTCTAGAAATTTTGCACAGGATCTGTTGTTTTGCCATACTTCCCCCACATTATACTTTTGAAACTGATTTTTTGGAACTCAAGGATTAGGGCTTTACATTTATCCATATGAAAGATCATCTTATTAAATTTCACCTTGTCTTCAGCTAATAATCTTTTAAAATCCTGGCTCTGGGATCCACAATGTCAGTTATCCACTTTGGTTTTATATCATCTACAAACGTGATGAACATGTTGTCTATGCCTTTATCTAAGCCACTGATAAAAATATTGAACACTGATATCTGAAAGAAATTTTAAACACATGAAACACTAAAAAAAAACTAATGCATCATGATTAGGGACATATTTCTATTAGGGACAGAGATCCACTTGTAATAACCTCATTAGCGGACTGACCTTCAAACAGACGAGTTAATAAACATTGTCCTCCCTTTTCCTCACCTCTCCTCTTATCATTTTGGTTCTCATCTTTTTACCATCCTCTACCCAAGTGATAAATGTCTTCAGGACAGCCTCAGGCCCCATCATATCACTCACATGATTGGATAATTCCCCTGACTCCCGACTTTGTTCTACCTTCTTTGTCTCACGCAAACATAGCCACAACTCATCTAATACTTGAAGACCTTATTCTGCTCTAAGAGAAAGAAGTCATAGCTTAAAAGCACAAACTCACATTTTTATACTGATTTAGAATTTATAGAATGCTTTCCTTACAGACGCCTTCTAAAATAGATAAATATGGATGTTATCATTCCCATTTTATAGATGAAAAAATAGAATTTCACAAGGTTTAGTAATCAGAAAAAATGAATCCCTGTTACTATGTTAGTTACTGAATATGTAATCCCTCCAAAGTAATAAATGAGGTGTTGTGGCATGATGAAGAAAGAGCTGCCCTGGAAGCCAAGAAATTCTGTATTCAAATTCTGTCTCTGATTTTTATTGATCCACTTCACATAAATCATTGAAATCTCTTTGGGCTTTAGTCAGCTCTTTTAGACAAAGAAAGCCATGGTTCTTCATTCATAGACATAGTTTCCTTACCCAGAGCTACCTGTAAAAATGAAATCACAAGCTTAACCCCCATTACTCTCCACAAGGTATAGAGTTTTAGTTGCAGCATCTATGATTTTATTGCTTCAAGTACTTCTATGACTCATACAAATTTCAACTTCTCTGTGACTTGGTAGGTAGACTTTAAAGTCTGTTGTGGCTTAAAACTTTATCTCTTTGCAGCCAATCTGGTGATAGGCCTTTAGGATGGAAACCAACCAAAATGCCTATTTCCTTACAAAGATTCTGAAGGGAGCTCATACTATGAAATTCACTAGTTTATGACCTTGGAAAAATTTACCTCTCTGGGTCTCAGATTTCTCGTTAGTAAAATGAAGATGTTGGATTAAGTAATCACTAAATTTCTGTTATTTTCTAAATCTCATCATCCTATTTTTCATATAATACAAGGCCTAAGTACATGTGCATAAGATCTAACAGTTTATAAAGCATTTTGTTTTTCACACTCTTTCATTTAATCCCTCAACAATCTGGAAAAATAAATGGAGCATGACAAGGCTTTTTAATGTTCTATTTTACAGATGAGGTTACAGTGTCATTCCTCATAGATAAAATCTCATTTGATCCATACAATGATATAGTAAGACAAATAGATAAGTAGATAGACTGATGGATGGATAGACAGACAGACAGACAGACAGATAGACAGACAGATGATAGATAGATAGATAGATAGATAGATAGATAGATAGATAGATAGATAGAAAGGTAGATAGAAAGGTAGATAGAAAGGTAGATAAATAGATTTACAGATACTATTATTATTACCATTTTACAGAGTAGGAAACCAGGCCTCAGAGACATAGAATGTTTTCCTGGAAACACTCAGGGGTTAAACTTGAAGTACCTAGAAGCGAAATGATCTACTTTGAGTTAGAGAGAAAATTAAGTACAGAACTAGGCTATGAAGACAGATCTTAGGCTCAGTCTAATGCCTTTCCGTTTATAACCATATTGCTTTTCCCTCGTGGACATATAGCAAATTGCCTCCAAGAGAGGGCAGTGTGGTTTAGGATAAAGAACAGTGGATTTGGCCTCAGGACAACTGAGTTTGAACCCCAGCTCGTGTGAACTTGGGCAAACCACTTCCTTCTCTGGGCCTCAATTTCCTTGAAGGACTTAGTCTTTTCTTCACAACCGCTCTTCAAGGGAAGTAATGCGCATCTCATTATCCTCAACTCAAGGTAGTAAAACTGGTAGAGTTGATGTCATTTGTTAAGTATCATACAGCTAGTAAATAGTAATGGCAGGAGGCCTAGGTTCCAAATTCAGCTCCTTTTTTTTCTTTTATTCTTTCCCTTAGCTAATTTGTCAATTGGTAAATCAGATAATTTAAAAACTGGAAAGAACTTTAGATATCCTCCAGCCCACTACATTTTACAGCTGGAGAAATTGGGAATGAGAGAGGTAAAGCTACTTGCCCCTGATCACACAGGTGAAGAGTGGCAGGGTTAGAATCAGCAACAGGCATAAGGATTCTCAATCCAGGTCACTTTCCACTACCCTATGACATCTCTAAGTAGGAGCATTTTTAGATTTCAAGAAGGCATTTGCTAAGTACCTGCTTTATGCCAGACACTGTGATTGAATTGTTAAGGAAAACACCCAAGCAGGAAACTCTACCAATGTAGGTCAGCACTTTCTCTGAAATTTCTAAACTTTGAGGGTTGCCTTAAGAAGAGATAGGGTAAGTAACTTGTCTAGAGTCTTACTGGCAGTGTTTGTCGAAAGCAGAACTTCAAAGCCAACTCTCTAACCTTTAAGTGATGCTGCATCTCAAGGACCTGGAATAGAAAACAAAAAAGTTCTATAGTTCCTGTCCTTAAGAAGCATTTCATTCTAACTAGAGAGATAAGCATACATTCATATTTATATAAGTATACACACATATACAAATATGTATTTACAAAATATACATATGTATAAATATGTGCATATACATGTATAAATATAATGCATGTATGGCTGCACACACATTCTGCATACATATATCTATGTATATATGTATACATATAAGTATATATGCATATGTTTATAGATATATGTGCATGCACACCAATATATACATGGTATAGACAAAACAAATGCAAGGTAATGTTGGATAAGTAGGAACATCAGCTAGATAGGAAGAAGATGACATGTAGAGAGTCTGACAGGCTAACTCCAAGACACTTTTCTACATTTTGAAAAATATATAGTATGTCTATGTTGTTCATTATGTTATCTAAAATGGCATCTCTTTTCATCAACATTAAATTTCTTTATATTATGTTTATGAGTTCTGGGTTTCCCCAAGAACTTGTCCTAGTTCTCTTGTTTTATGCTAATAGTATGTTCTATCCTCTCCCCATCCCAAGTACTTGAAGTGTGCATCTTTGAGAACTCAAAGATTTTTCAAGCAAGGGTCTGTATTATGTTCGGCTTTTTAATTAGTATATTAGTAATTCATACTTTTTGCATGATAATTAATTCCTTACACTGAGCTTAGGAATCTCTCTCTTTGATTACAAGGCTATTGAGTTTCTGAAAGATTCAGTTATTTGTGTCTTTGCTATTTTTAAGGACCATAGGAATGTTAGAGCTGGAAGGAAATAAAGACATGATCCAATCCAATTCTTGAATTTCACAGATGAGGAAAATGAAAACCAGAAAAAGGAAGTTACTTTGTCCAAGGTTACACAATAAGAATTCAAACCCAGGTCCTTTGACTCCAAATTCAACTCTCCTACTACATAACTGCCCTTCTATTCTTTGATTAAAAAGGAGAAGGGATGGTTCTTCTTTGTCATTGTCTTTCTCAGAATTAGCCTGGTGCTTAAATGGAACTTGATTCTACAGTATTCTAGAGGAATTAGGAAACTGTCTATGTGCCCAAGCTGAGGGCAATTTGGAAGAAAAAGTAATACTCTTAGAGATCTAAAATTTGCCATTTCCTTGAGTAAAACTTAAGGTAGAAAATATTAATAATTCCTATCATGGAGTCTTTTACCAAAAAATTACAAATTTGATTTGAAGACCAGGACCACAAAATGGCTCATTTTTCACAACCTGTATGACCTTGGGTATGTTATCTCTCTTCTCAGAGCCTGGAATTCTCCTCCTCAAAAAGAAGACCCTGAAATAGATCTTCCTGAATATCTCCTCCAACTCTAAATACTATGATGCCTTGACATAATGTTGCTAAGATAGTGGAGGAAAAACACGGATGATGATAGACCTGAATACTATAGCATATGTGATCTATTTGAAGGAACAAGGAATTTTTATGCTGTAGAAGTGAAGGCTGAAGTGAACTTTTAAATAAAGAGTAATAGAATCTAAAATCTGAAAAAAAACATTTTCTTAGAGGTCATCTAGTTTAGTCCTAAATCTACTATTATTAACTTATAAGTATTTTCAATTATTGAGGCTAGCTCCTCAGAGTAGTCCATAGGCTTCACCAGACTGCAAAAGAAATATATGACATGTAAAAAAGGTTAAAAATGCCAGATTTTAAGGAAAGTTGAGAATCTTCCACCTCAGAATTTTAGATGAAAAGGAAAAAAATGTTATCCTTCTTTTTTTATAACGCTGAAGAACAAGTAGAATCAACCATACTAGTAGCCTGTGAGATTGATCCTTGTTTAAAACTAATCTTGAAGAGGTTGGGGTTTTTCTGTTGTTAGTCCTCTCCTTACTTGACTCTGGAGCTCTTGATAACAGAGTTTAAATACCATTGCTAGATCTTCCTCGTTTTTTTTTTTAATTTTAATTTTTTTTGTTCTGGCAGGCAGGTACTGAGGCCACAAATCTGTGGCATTTGCATGAAAAATGCTAGTGTAACCACATTACCAGCTTTCTACCATGACTCTCCAATATTCCCATCAAATTCCCTGGGCCCAGGAGCTGTGTCTGAACTTGACCTAGCTGCAAATACTTCAGATCCTTTGAAAGAAAGGGTTATCTTGGAATAGCAACATAAATAAACTGTGATTATAGAAACCAGCCAAAGCTGCCTTGTTGTTTTTTTGTCTCATCAGAGGTTGCAAAGTGAAGCCTTCCAGGAAAATGTGCTTGTCTGGTTTTGCTTAATTTCAGAAATTATTTGCAGATCTTGGGAAAACAGTGTGGGCTGTTTTCTTTTAGGGGGGTGGGGTGAGGATGATTATTTTCTGTTAGAGAAAGATACTCTAGGTAGTTCTATTTCTGTGTAGCCCTGGGATACTGATGTCTTCCAAAAGAATGCTCAGGTCTCATCAGGTAGCAGAGGTGGACTGCCACCATCCTCAATGTGGAGAGTTGTTTTAAGAACACAGTGGTATATTGATTTACAGTGCTTGTGATAAATATGACATATTCTTTTTTTTCCACATAAGTCCCCCTCTCCAAGGCTGGGTTTTTGACTGTTTTTTTTCCCAATATGTTCTGCCCACCTCTACTACCCATTTTGGTTTCCACTGCACTGGGTTGGCAATGTGCTCTTCCATTCTTTTCTGACAGTGTGGATCCTCCCTTTTTTGTCAGTTGCCTCTCCCACTTTGTCCATGTGTTTTCTGCACGTGTCTGTTCTGTAAGCTACCAACAAGGCCAGCACTGATTCAGAAAGACTACTGGCCTCACAATTTGCTGCTTCTTACCCCATCCCAGACCTGGGGCTGTTGTATTCAGAGGAGAATAATCAAGCAGAGCTCACAGAAGTTTTGATTCAGGACAGCATGAAGGTGGGAGTGGAAGCAGGCTTTACAGTAGCTAAGGGAAGAGAGCTGGAGGAGGGAGGCAGCCAGAAAGATAAATTAATGTAGATGATTTATTTATTCCTAAAGGAACCATGTTTCTGTCAGGATCAGAAGATAAAGTAGCAAAGAAGTCAACCCAGGCTGAGAGAAAGAAAGAAAGAAAGAAAGAAAGAAAGAGGGAAGGAGGAAGGAAGGAAGGAAGGAAGGAAAGAAGGAAGGAAGGAAGGAAAGAAGGAAGGAAGGAAGGAAGGAAGGAAGGAAGGAAGGAAGGAAAAAAGAAAAAATTTGGAAATAGTTCATAGAGGAAGTTAGTTTGGTAGTTAATAGGATGAGAACCCAGTATCTGGGAATTTAGCATATAGAGATCCAGAAGGTACCTTAAAGAAATCTGGCTCTGGACTTTTTTTTATCCCCCATGGAATCCTTTGGCAGCCTGGTAACTCCCATTGACTCCAAATAAAATATATGGTATTAAAGAAAACAAAATAAAACAAAACAATGTTTAGCAAAAATTAAGATTGCTATTTCCCATTCAAGTTTATAAACCCCTCTGAAATCTATCTAGGATGCTGGGTTAAGAACTTCTGAACTAGTCCAACTCTGTCACTTTATAGATAAGGTAACAAAGGCTGGCATTGTTAAAAGACCAGTCTAAATTCATACAAGTAGTGAGTGACCCAACATTCAAACCCAGGTGTTCTGACTGCAAATACAATACTATTTTCATCACAGCAACACCGTATTACCTAAAAAGAATAAGAGGAAAAAAAAGAACTTAATCATTGTTGAGGGATATAATAAAAGCCATCATGTAACAAGCATTTATTAAGCCCCTACTGTGTGTCAAGCACTATGCAGAGGATTCAAAGACAAAAATGAAACTGTTCCTTCCCTCAGTGAACTGGAAGTCCTTTTCTGGTATCTTATGGAACTGACCCTGGACTCTTATGCCCATTAAAGCACACACTCTTGAATATTATACTAAGTTGGAAAGTCTTTGATTAAATTCGGAAATTTATCTCAGTCCCAAGTTGATACAATAAGTTCACTGTCAGAGGGTTGGCCACCATTATTATTATTATAATTATTGGAGAAAGTAAAAAGGGTATGTGAGCAAACATTAGAATAGGAAGTATTATGATTGTGATCTATATCAGTGAGGAAAACATGAACTTCTAGTTCTTTTGGGCTCCAGTGGCTGCCCTTGGTGTCACTCAAAGTCCTGAAGTGCTCAAGTTTGACTGTTGAAAGTTGTAACTGTAACTTGAACCTAGGTCATCAAATCCTGAGAATGATGGTTCTTTCTTTCTTTCTTTTTCTTTCTTTCTTTCTTTCTTTCTTTCTTTCTTTCTTTCTTTCTTTCTTTCTTTCTTTCTTTCTTTCTTTCTTTCTTTCTTTCTTTTTTTCTTTTTGGAGGGCAATTGGGGTTAAGTGACTTGCCCAAGGTCACAAGGCTAGTAAGTGTGTCAAGTTTCTGAGGCTGTATTTGAACTCGGGCCCTCCTGACTCCAGGGCTGGTGCTCAATACAGCACTGTGCTCCCTAGCCACCCCTGATTTCTTTTTCTTTATGCCTCAATGAGGGAACCACAAGAAGGTCTCAACCCCTTCCATATAAACTTTCAACTGTGGAGCAAGAGATCTATCCAATGATTTTGATTGCATGAGCACCTCATCTGCCTCAAAGTATACAATGGAATTCTTTTTAAAAAATATCAGAATGAAAGTCATATAAAAGATACAAAGGAAGGCCTCAAATGTGCTATGGTCATGTGGTACGGAGGATTTATGGAAATGCAGAGGCATGGATTTCATGAAATGAGGCCACCATCTCTGACTAGTAGAAGAAGTAATTCCATGGACGAGACACCAAAAATCAGTGAAGTGTTGGAATTATGAGGATTTCGTTTCATAGAAACTCTGCAAATTAAAGCCAAATGTGATTCAATCATATTCTGAGAAAAGCAAAGTCATGGAATCAAACCAATACACTAAAATAGTCATGTATCCTTGTTAAAGAGGACCTTACAGCGATTCCCATAAATGGTCACCCTTACCGTCTATCACTGCACACTTCTTTACATATCTCACAGAGCCTTAATATAGGATCTTATGCATAATGTAAAGGTTGAAACCAAAATGCAGCCATTTTAACTCTGATACCTTAACAGGGCGAGAACATGTTTCAATGAAACAATTAAAAGACTTAATAGTAAGTCTGAAAAGCCTTTAAATCATTAGATCAAGTAAAAAGACATTGAGTCAGATCAATCTATTCTAGTAGGTTGGGGGATTTTGTTATAATCTCTAAGTCCTGGATATAAGTATCAAGTTCACTAGAATCAGAAGAAATTCCAGAAAATGAAGCATGTGGTTTTGAGGAATAAAAGTCCTATTGAACTATGGCAGAGAAAGGAGATATCAAGGAGGGTAATTGACTCTGTAGAATCTCAGAACAGAGATTGGGGAAGTCCCAAGCAAAGGTTAGTTCTTCCTCAACCTTCCCTTCAGATGCCTGTCTGTCCATAGACTCTATAATACCATCTGTTGTTTCATCATCTAAATGTTTCCAGGAAACTGAATTTTGTCTTAACCACAAAGAGGCCAGGAGATGACTAGAGATAGACATAAATGTAAAATTAGGCAGAGTTTAACCTCTGCTTAAGAGTAAGAAATTTTCCTAATTGGAGGATCAGAGTGATTTTGACTAAATTCATGACTGTCTAGAATAATCTCCCTAAAGACTTAAGAAGAAGGAACCACATGTACCATAGGAGCCATTACATTTCCTCCTAGACTTAAAATGTTCAAAATATTATAAGAAGTTTCTGCAATGAGATTATTGATTTATGGTTTGGAGAGACTTTAGAGGGCCATCTACTCTAATATTTTCATTTTGTTGATGAGGAAACTGAAGTCCAGAATGGTAAAATAAAACAAAACCCGTATAATAAATATTTAACAATAAGTACAAAAATACGTAATAAGTGCAAAGGCTGATTTTAAATGAATAATCAATCAAGAAGCTTTTTTTTAAAAAAAAATTTGAATCCAACTCTTCTGATTTCAAATTCAGCCTTCTTTCTACTACAAAATGTACTTAGTAATTGTTTGCTGTATTATTTTTCTGAAACAAACTCTTGCCGGACAGTTGAAAGTTTATTATGGAAGGGGTTGAGACCATGGTTCCCTCACTGAGGTAGAATGAAAAAAAAAAAGGATCATCCTCAGGATTTGATGACCTAGGTTCAAGTTACAGTTACAAAATTTACTGTGAGACTTTGATCAGGTCACTTTTACCCTCTTGTCCTCAATTTCTTTGTTCTAACAACTTCACAGGACTGTAGCAAGGAGAAGGCTCTTAATAAACCTTAAAGCTCTATAAAAATGTAAGCTGTTACTTTTATTCTGCTATTCCCAGTTGTGTATCATTTGAAATGTAAGAAGGTTGCACTAAATGACTATTAAGATTTTATTCACCTAATATTGAATTATGATAATACTAAATTTCGGAACAGGAATTTCTGAGAAACTTTTAGATTTTTTTTATTTTCCATGTGCACTTTAAACACTCTTAAGTGCCTTCAATATAAAGACATCTCTGTGAAATCCATTATTTCTGATCAATTACCCCTATGTTACTACATTATCAATGTGAACCCCTGGACCATTATGTGATCTGGGACAGTGTTGAGGATGGCAAGGCAGTATCTAGGAGTTCAATAATTGGGCTTTGTTTCAGAAGATATATCTCTGACATTTATAAGTTGTGTGAATAAGGGAAAGTAAATTACATTCTCTGAGGCAAAGTTTCTTCTTCTTTAAAAATTTACAGTGTCCATAAACAAATGAACAAACAAATAAAAGAATAGCTAGATGGACAGATACGTAGCCATGTAGGCACATAAGATCATCAGTGCAGAGCTAGCAGGGATCTCAGAATTCATCTAGTTTAGTTCTTTTATTTATCTATGAGAAAATTGTGGTCCAGGGTGATTAAAGAAATTCTCCAACAGAGCAAGCAATGCTTGTGCCATCTATCTATCTGATGAGGCTGTACGTGTATGTGGGGGTGGGGAGGTGTAGTTTCCATCTTAATGTAGGGCCAGCATTTCTTAAAACCCCAAAGCATCCTGGCACAGGTAAATATTTGTCCAATTAAACATACCTCTCTTTGAACCTCTATTTGGATCTCTATTCTAGAGATAAGAATTCAGTGGGAAATATGATCAGGGAAAGGAAGTGGAAAATAACATGGGGGTGCTAAGTGGCAGATCCGAGATAAATATAAAATATCAAGCAAGCTATTTTGATGCATATAAGTGAGAATCTGATCCTAAATTACCAGTGTATGGAGACAGATTCTATAGTGCATAAAGGAGTTTGGCTATGAAAATAATGACTTGAACAAAGCTGTGGGCCTAGGATATCGTTAAATATATTATTCACCCCTCCACACTCCAGGCTCCACCCCCACTCTTCTCAAAGCTACTGTAACAACTTGATAAGACAGTAACTAAAACCATGTCACATCTCTGATCTTTCTAGGGGACAATGAGGATGAGGCCACCATTACACACTTATCAGGGATCAGAGTTTTTTGGCAGCTTGGATAATTAAGGAGGAGGAGGATTCCTAAGGTAAGCTAGAACTTTTAATACAATGTGACCACAAGGAGACACTGATTCAGATGAGTCTTCTCCATTTACTGCTAAACCTGAGGAAGAAGTCGCACAATATAATATGACAAACAATTATTAAGCACCTAACTATGTGCATAGCATGGAGAAATACAAAATTTGGGTCAAATAAAAGGTCTGGCCTTATGAAACTGCAGTTTACAAAGTTGTAATGGCAAGCAAAAGCAACTTCCAAGGTTCAGATTACCAGCATAGCAAACCCCATTTATTCAGCCAACATTCATAGAACAGGGAAAATCAAAATAGAGTATAACTCATTCATTTCAAAAGTTCTTAATTCAGTCCAGGTACTAC
>JAQQSW010012864.1:0-12441 GCA_028646575.1 Pseudocheirus occidentalis
CACAATATGTTCATTGTGGAGATGTTCTGTGTAACTACACATGTACAGCCTGTAATGAATTGCCTGTGTTTCCAGTGGGGGTGGGTGATGAGGGAGGAAGGGAAAGGATATAGAATTTAAAGTTCTAAAATAAAATGTTAAATATATCATTATTATTATTATTATTTACATGCAACTGGGTAATAAGATATACAGGCATTGAGGTAGGGAGATCCATCTTGCCCTACTGGAAAGTCAGAGGGGTGATGGGGGAGGATATAGGAGAGAGCAGATTGGGGGAGGAGATATACAGTGGGATCGCTGTTTTGGGGTGGTGGGTAGGGGAAAAATGGGGAGAAAATTTGTAACTCAAAATCTTGTGGAAATGAATGATGTAAACTAAAAATAAACAAAAGTTAATAAAAATTACAAAAACAAACAAACAAAAAAAAACAACAGGGAGATTTCAATAATCAGATAAAAGCAAGAAAAAAACCCAACCCAATTAAAAAGTAAAAGTGCAAAATCAGGGAAAGGAGGGGAAATGAGGTAGTTAAGGGGTGAGGAGCAAAGAGCTGGGAAAGGGCTGTCTTAAAACAGATTAAGCTATAATAACAAAAGTGGCATACCACTGAGTTCACAGTAGAAAGGGAGGGGGCTACTATAAGAGACATATGGATAACATGAAATATCTAACTCATAACTTTAAATGTGAACAAATTAAGTAATCCAATAAAATAAAAAGAATTACAGATTGGAAAAGAAAACAAAACTTCACAATCTCTTAGAAGAAACATTTAAAGAACAAAAATATTTACAAAATAAAACTGAGAGGAAAAGAAATTTACTATGTATCTAATGAACGTAGTATGTATCAAGTATATCCAAAAAAGCAGGCAGGATAACCATACTATGAGACAAAGCAAAAGCATAAACAAAAACCATTCAGATTTTAAAAAGGGATAATTATGCAAATTATGCTGAAAGGAAATCTAGATAAGTCAATATTAACATTAAAATTTTATTATCCTATATTTAAATTAATAAACTAATTGAGGTATAGGAAGACACAGGCAGTAACACAAGAGTGATATGAGATTTCAACTTCCGCCTCTTGGTTTGAGATAAATCAATAGAAAGATATATGTGAAACCAAGAACTGAACAAAGTGATGGAAAAACTCGAGTTAAAAGTTTTATGGTATCCGCTACACAAGACTGCCAAACAATATATGTATTTCTCCACAACATTTGAAACTTAAAAAAAACTGACCATGAATTAAGCCACAGAGTTATTGCAAATAAATAGAATGTAAAGAGGCAGAAATAGGAATGTATCTTTTATAGACCATAATGCAATAAAAACAACAATCGATTCAGGGACCACAAACAAAAGACACAGAATTAAATGGAGATTTAATAACACAATCATAAATTATAAGTAAGTCAAATAATAACTACATGAAAGAAAATAATGATGAAACAATATACAATAAACAACCTATCAAAAATTCTGGGACACAACTAAAGCAGTGCTCAAGGGATCAATCATATCCCTACAATTATACATAAACAAAAAAGAAAAAAAGTAGATTAATAAACTGAACATGCACTAAAATTTAAAAAGTTAATGAATAAACAAATATAAATAAGCACAAAAGCAAAGATATTAAAAATCAGAGAGAAAAGAGATAAAATAGAAATGAAAAATACAGAAACAATAAATAAAACAAATGATTCTTTTAAGACTATGAAAATTGATAAACCTTTAGTCAATCTAATTTAACAGAGAGTAGATAATCAAACTCACAAAATAGCAAAAGTGAACAAATTGAAATCAAAACAGAGCTAAGAAAACAATAAACACAATGTTTATAATAGAGTAAATGAAAATAACCACATCCAACCAAATGTGAATTATAAGAAGCAAACATGGCTTGAAAGAACTGATATGGGAAGACAATCCCATCTCACTCACTAGCAAAGGTGGAAGGCTTAAATACTACAAATTGCACATGTTTTTAGACTTTTTGGTTTTATTGATAAGTTATACTGACTTTTTTTCCTCTCTTTTTTGTCCTATTCAAATTCTGTTATATGGGATTGCTTTGGGGGACAGAAACACTGTTGATGTAAACAATCAAAAACTATGAAGAAAAATTTATTTTTAAAAAGAACTAATAAAAAAATTAAAGGGAACCCTACGGTTCTAGGAATAGCAGAACTATTCAATTTCTTTACCACTAAACACATATTCCAGAGGCTAATGATGGATCCATTGCCCCTTTCCCAATTCAGGTTGTAAATGCTGCTGTCAGGTTACACCACTGAGAGTGTGTGTAGGGGTAAAAGGTTATTTTGTTTTCTTTTGTTTTTCTTTTTTCAAAAATATAAGTCACTTTCAAAAACAAATATAAAATCAATAATATCCATTAAATAAGACAGCTATTCAGGATCCGGGAATTTAAAAAGTATACTAAATTCCTGTGGTCCACTTAGACTATAATTGATGCTTTACAACCCTCCAGCATTAGCAGCTGGTTGGCCTGGCCATGTCGGGAGTATCCTAATTATCAAGTGACACCTTTGTTGTTTGGAATGAGAAACATAATGCTATACAGGATCCTATCCCATTTAGCTTTTTGTTGCTGTTGTCCAAAATTCTTTAACATAACAAGGAGGAAGGGAATTTTTGTAGCCTCGGCTGGCAAGGCAGCCCCTGCCACTCTCCAACTTTCTGCCCTTGTATTAGATATATGGTTTGGTGTAGCTGTAGGGAGTACCTGGTGCCTTCCCAAAATGCCTGTATCCTTCACAGCCCCTCAGGGGACCAGACATCAGGACAGTGCCCCGGCCTTTGGGTGAGCTCATGGCCAGATGGTCAGAGGTGAGAATCTTCCCAGTAGCCTTGAGGATGCGATTCTGGACATTGCCAGTAACACAAATGGCCCACACCTTCAGCTTGGGGACCTTCTGGATCCTCACATCATCTATCATAGTCCCAGAGACCACCGCGGTCTTTTTTTCCCAGCTTCAATTTACTGATCTTGTGGGACAGGAACAGGGGAAGCTGGCTGGTTCCGCTCATGAACAGCCTTTTCAAGACAACCTTGTTGAAGGTTAAGTTGCTTCTATGGGCCGGGAACCAGTAGAGCTTCCCCAGCAGCCGCAGGTAGAAGTCCTGGCTCTTGGGCTCCTTGCACTGGTCTTTCCTTTCCTTGTGACGGTTATGGTTGATTCATGTTTTTGCTGTAATGACCAGTGGCCAAACCAGAAAAGACTGGACTGACGAGCTGTCTTTTTTTTTTTAAACAAATAACTGTATACTTCCTCTATTTTAATCTGATTTGTCCCTTGAGAAGTGTGGGCAACACACTCTCCCTCACCCCCGTTTATAGCCCTTGTAATACACACCATAGAATACTGCAGCCAAACCTTGAGGAAGCAGAAAGATCTTGGCAAGAAGGAAGCAGTTTCATTTTTGTCTTTGCATCACCAGCATTTAGCACCATGCCTGGCACATGTATGTATTTAATAGGTTTCTACTGAAGTAACAACTTGACTAGACATAATGCACAGAGTTTAACCTCAATGTGGTGGGGGTGGGTGGTTGTGTCAGTGTATGCTCCCAAACATAAACTGACTGCTAAGGTTTACTGTCTTGTAAGAAATAATATCACAGGGCCCTAACAACTGATTAGGAGTCTGACAGTTTGCATGTATTATATTTTTGTATTAAAGGAGAATTACTCATTTCCTGTCGTGTCCCCAGGCAATATAAAGTTCCTTAATCAATGCTTGAACCCTTTCTCTTGCTTCAGGGGAGGCTCCAGAAGTCCTCGAATTTTGCTCCTCACATTTTCCCCCTATTCCACTGCTTCTCTTTTTATCCAGGGTGCATTTGTTTTTTCTGTGGAGAAGCTTTTCAATTTCATGTAAGTAAAGGCATATCCCAAATTCCTTCCTGGCACAGCAGGTTTAATTAATTTGGCAGTGAATGTAGGTATCAGGTTTTAGAGAACCAAGTGCTAATATTTTGTGTGAGTACCACATGATGGGAAGGTTTTACAGTTTCTGACAGATAATCCTTTTAGGTTGGATTGTCATTCAGAACTATCCTCACCAAAGAGCAAGCCCTGAGGAGACTAGCTTTACAAGGAGTGGGCTACCAGGTTCTGAGAGTTATAGCAATATTACCAACTATGAATTAAACTATTTTATGTATTATTTATTTTTATCATCTATTAAATTATTAATTAAACTACTGACAATCTCTTCACTAGTAGGAAGGAAACTACAAAGGAAAACATGCCTCTGTATAATAAACCTTTTCTAAACAATTTACGGGGGAGGCATAGGTGGAAAGAGTGTCCTTCTTTACAGTGGGAAAAATGATGAAAATAACTCAGACCCTACAGTTTTACCAAGTATTTCCCATCTGCACCAGTATCATTAACCTGTGGAGTATATTTTCCAGAGTAACAAACAAAACAAAATAAACAAACAAGAACAACAACAACAAAAAAACAACTGGTCACAACAAAAAAGGCTTGGGCAGAAAGTTCCTAAAAGCCTTAAGTGAGAGGTACCAGGCTGGGATTCTCAGTCCTATGCAAGCAGAAACAAGGCCTTAAAACCTTGGGGTTTCCACTTTCAAACCAGTACAGACCTCGAATAGTCTCTAATTGTATTGCCTCATGGGATTTATAGTTCTCCAAATGCTAATGCCTTACTTTTCAAGAAATCTATCCCCCCATTTTCTTTCCTCCATTCTCCCATCAGTCTAAAATTAAAGTTCTAACAGCTAACATTTATATAGCACCTATTACATGCCAAGCAGGTCAGCAAGATGGGTGAAGTGGATAGATGGAAGCCCTGGAGTCATGAAGACTTGAGTTCAAATCCAGTCTCTGATAGTTCCTAGCTGTTTAACACTGGGCAAGTCGCTTAATCCTCTTTGCCTCGGTTTCCTCATCTGCAAAAGAAGCTGGAGGAAATAGAAAACGACTCCAGTATCTTTTCCTAGAAAACCTCAAATGGGTCAGGAAGAGTGGCTTTTCTCCACAGACCCTCCCAATAACTCTGTGAGGTGGGTGCTACTACTATTGCCTTTTTTACGGAGGAGAAAACAAAGGCCAAGTGACTTGTCCTGAGTCACAGAGCTAGTAGGTTTCTGATTTCTCTTTTGAACTCAGGTTTTCCTGACTCCAGGACGTTTAAGGGGGTTCTATTACTCTGGAGAATCCTGAAGGGACCAAAATGGCACCTTTAGGTCTTAATTCCTCTCTAAACGCGTCCACTAACAATTCCCTCCAGAACTGCTCATGGATACGTTTGTTTTGTTTTATTGCCTGTGGAGAGATATTATAAAGGAACACCCACACCCATGCCCCCCCCCCCACACACAATTTACCGACTGTCTTCTCCCTCCACCTGCCATAGCCACTTCCTCAATTCTCATGTTCCTCCCCTTCCAGATTCCTCCATTCCCTCGGGCATCCAGGAGGACTGGCAGGTCCCGCACTTCTAGGCCCGCCCCCTTTCTCCTCACGTCAATCACCACCTCGGCGGCCTCACACCGGGTCCTGAAGTCACGCGGCCAGGCGTCTGGTCCAGGTTCCTGGTACCCAGAGTCAGCAGTCTTAAGATGAGATCCTGCTGCCTCCATCTTCACGAAGAAATAGCTGTGATTACACTAAATTTTAAATTAAATTAATGTAATTACATTACATTAACATTAAAAACAACCTATTCTTTGCAAACTCGAGCCCAACCGCCATGACCAGATCCCGGGGGCGGGGGGAGTGGGTTTAGGGTTGGGTCCTGGGCCTGGCACCAAGGGCTGTGGTGCCCGGAGTCAGAGAAGGCGCCGCAAAGGTCTCTCCATCTATTCGTCCTCTAGGGGATGCCGGGAAGGTGGGAAGCAGGCGGGAGGGGCGGGGGAAGAGAAGCCCAGCTTGTGGCGGGTGAATAACACTGTCTGCCTTAGGCTTGGCCATGCCTTTGACCTTGAGCTCAAACCGACCCTCTTTTCTTTTTTTCTTATTAAGAAATGGAAGCTCCTGAAGACCAGGGATTGATTTTTGTTCTATCCTTGAAGACCTAGCCTTTGCGGAGGGCCCAGCAGGTTCAGCTCCACGATGCCCACCTGCTGGGTTCCTTCTACTCTTTTTTTTTTTTTGTATTCTTTCCCCACTAAAATGTAAACACCCTGAGGGCAGCAAGCGCCCTTCTTTCTGCTTGTAGTTGTATTCCCAGTGCTTAATAAATGTTTATTTGCTCATTTGACTTCATCCAAACCCGTGGTATTATCATAGCAAAACTTCCTCTACCAATGCAAGTCAGCACTTCTGCAATTTATCATCTAAGAAAGTTGTGACTTGTCTAGGGGCACATGGCCAGTCTATGTCCAAGGCCAGACTTGACTTTGGGTCTTCGCAACTGCTAAACACTGCTAGCTAACTCAGCATTTACTACACCTGTACTGGTACTTAGCAAGAGCTTAATAAACGCTTCTTGCAATGGAATTGGAATTTGTTTTGTATTTATGGGGAGTGGTGATGGGAATTATAACCTGTCACATAATATTTCTTTTTAGCGTCATTGTCTTTTGTTTGTTTTGTTTGGTGGGGAGGAGAGGAGTTCCAGAACTGTGATGGCACAGGTGAATTTTTTTCCTATGACAAAACCCCTCAAATGCCCATTCCATCAGTCACTTTTGCAATTTACATTCTCAGAATTGCTTGATTTCACTGAGGAGTTAAATGACTTGTCAACAGTAAGCTTCAGAGGTAGTACTTGAACCCAAGTCATCCTGTGAGTTTCTTGAAAGGGATTTTTTTCTTAGTGCCAGCACATTAGCAGTTTCTCATTAAGTACTTCTTGATTAATTGCTGTCTCCGAAGATAGCTCTCTATGTCC
This sequence comes from Pseudocheirus occidentalis, assembly GCA_028646575.1. Taxonomy (NCBI): domain Eukaryota; kingdom Metazoa; phylum Chordata; class Mammalia; order Diprotodontia; family Pseudocheiridae; genus Pseudocheirus; species Pseudocheirus occidentalis. Next base: position 6,900 of record JAQQSW010012864.1, read on the forward strand.
TATTTTATATTACATCACATTTTATAGTCATGTCATAGTTGTATTATATACCTGCTTTTTCATCACCTTTTGAACTGAGTGACTCATGTACTTTCCCCAATAAATTCCATGTAGTCTGCATGTGAATGTCTGTAGAATTTAGCTTTAAACATCATCAGAGGCAAAACAACAAAAAAACAAAACAAAAATAACCCACTTTAATTAAGAACCTGCACATTAATATCAGAGTAATCAACATTAATGGTCTCTGGGAAAAGTCATAGTCTCAATAAAATTTTATAATTACAGTCTTGAATCCTGTCTAGGTTTCTCCCTCTACTTTTCTTATTATTTTTGGTGTATATAGCATTAATCATTTCCACCAGCACCTATTATAGCAGGAGAATATAAGCTTGTCAGTTTGCAATAAGCAAGAATCTAAGACAATATAATTACAAATTTTTGGAAACTAATGACTATTCCTGCCCCTCCTTAATAAGATGAAAACCATTAAATATATAGTTATGCATCAGTCATGGCTTCCATAAATAAATATAAACTAACAACCAGATGAAAATGTCATGGAAGAGGATGTGTTAGTTTGTTCTGCTCTAAAAGCATTGTTGTATATATTATCAACTAATTCAAGGGAAAGGGGGAAATAAACAGTTACCATGAAAATGAAATTATTTAAAATAAGCAAAGGAAGATTAAAGCCAAATCACTCTTCTTTAGCAGGGTCTGGATAGATAGATAGACAATATGGTGCTTTTAACAGTGGAAGGATGCCAGTTGGTGATCATCCAAGGGGAACATTGTAAATGAGGTTCCAGATGAACTTGGTGAAGGATAATGTAACAGAATTCACTTGTCTTTAATCTGTAACTGTGCCAATAACATTACTTCCAGAGCAATTAAACTAAGCAGCCCTAATATCAAAGAGAATCAGTAGGATGCATAATGAATTGGCTTCAAAATACCAAGGATAAAGTGTGAAAAATGTCCTGTAACTGGGTGGGTTTTTGAAAATTTGGCTTAGAACTGGGTTCAGGTGGAAAGAAATAGATACAGAGCTGAAGGCATAGGAAACTAGGCCAAGGATGGATGGTGGATGGTCCAAGATGAGATCTGTGGAGCTAGGAAGTTTAACCTAAATGCAGGAGCAATAAAATCACAATTTCAAGTGATTTTTAAGTGTGGAATGGTACATTGATGTAGTCTGGTTAGGTTAGGCCCCCTTCAACACAGATGAATAATTGGAGACATGAAGACAAATTCAGTTCAATGAGTCAATTGAGTGCAGCTCCTGAATATCAAACACATTTTTGCCAACTTTCATATTCATCCTTATCTAACTTACTTATGTTCCACATATTCAAAAGTTTTGTATCAGCAATGCAGTATTCACAATGCCTATAGTAACTATAAATATGCTGATATTGTTATTAATTACAAAATGTAACAGGCTTTCTACATGAGAAATATAGTCAGAGCATTTATTCAAATACCAGAAAACTGAGTCCCAAAACCAGAAAGCTAAAGCCAACACAGTAGTTATGCAGTTGGCACATGTAGTTAAAGTAGTAAACACCCACATTCTCAAACCTTCAAAACAGGACAGACTACCTGTGGCAAAGATCCTCCTCTTCTCACTTATGACAGCGGCTCAGAGTCCAGGCAGCTGCTCCCAGCAGCTCCAGCCCCCTACAGTTCCTGTCCCTGGTAGTCCTTATCAGCAGTCCTTAGCAGAGATTCTGGCTAGCTCAAAGAAAAAGGAGTTCACGCCACTGCTACCACTGCTGCCGCTGCCTCTTCTTCCAGTCACCACCACATGGACACTAGCTTTCTCTTGCTCCACCTCTTCCTGCTACATCAACAAGTTAAAGGGGGCATGAAAAATCTTCAAATCTCAGTATCATTACAAGTTTCTGGAATTTACTTACCCTAAATTAGTGCATTTGTAAAAGGTTCTGGTTTCCTTTGGCCTCTTGAGAATAAATCATTAAGCATTGGGGGCACAAAGCACTCTGCAGTTGGGGCATGACTGTTTTCCTGAGACCCATCTTGGGGCAAATGCATGATGGTGAAGAAGAATGTAGTTCATATCTGTAATAAAAGGTATATGTGAACATAAGATCCAGAAACCTTGTGGTTATTTGGCAGGAGAATAAACAGTTGGGATTTGTTCCTAGAGGACTTGAACTGGACTAGAACACATACTTCAAAACTATAACATTTAAAGAAACACTTCTTTGTGGGGTATAGATAAGTGACTTTGATTCAGCTGGACAATGAGACTGAAATCTAATGAGTTTGGGAAAGAAGTACAAAATGCAGTAATCATTCTATGGAGTAGGCTCTAGGAAGTCAGGGTTCCAGGCAGGCGGCCCAGGTTTGTAATGTTAGTGCTACACACACTGTGCTAAGATTTGTTATAAACAAGACCAGGGATTCAACAATATGCTCACTGATGCTGAATTTTGGCCTTTAACTTTACTCCGACTTCAGAGATATTTGATAATTGTGTGTGCTTTGTCTAATGTTGATCAATTTATTTTATTTAAAATAAAATGGTTGTAAAAATAAAATGGTCTATGGTTGTAAAAGTCAAAGGTTTTATAACTATTTGAGTCAATTAGCTGCTTTTTGTTTGACCCAAAATGATATACTCCTAAATTTGGCCAGCTGCCTTGTAGATGCCTATAGCTGGTTCAAATGGAAAGAAAACTGGAGTAGGGGTTAGAAGACGAGAAAAGGAAATCTGGTTTTATCACTGATTGTGTCTTAGAACAAAAGACCATGCTTCTCCGGGTCATCATCATCATTGTCATTCTTCTTTTTTCTTCTATGTCTCCTTTTTCTTTTTCTTTCTTTTTTCCTGTCTGTTAAATGAAAAGTAGATGATTCCTAAGTTGTCTTCTAATTTTAATGATTTGAGACTGGGCTAAAGAGTAGTGAGAGGTGTAAATAAATCATCTCTAAAAGTTTGTTTGTATGTAAGGTTTTATAACCCTGCCATATAATTTATTTGATCTACTCTATAACCTAGAGTGGTAAATAGCATAACTATCGCAACTCACAGATGTACAAACTGAGGCTCAATAAAGTCAAATAATTTGTCCACAGTAACACATCCAGTAAGTTGCAGTAACAAGCCAAATCCAGATATTTGACCTACATCAGGGATTTTCTCACTATATCAAACTGGCTTTTTTTTCTTCTTTCTTTGTTTTTAAGCTGAGCACTAGGCTAGATTCCAGCAGGGTTTCAAAATGTAGATAAGAAACTGTCCCTTACCTCAGAGCTCAGTCAGAAGTGGTATATTTGCATAAACTGAGTAAAGTTTAGCTTTTGCTGAAATAATTTTTAAATAACATCTTTTTATTACTTGATGCTACCAGGCAGCATCTGTTGGGTGCCTGTTGCTGCATACATGGTAGATCTTAGAGCCCCTGAAAAAACTGTGCCCCAAGATAGCTTCTTAAATTTGATAATTATTTTTAGAATTTCATTTTACTGATTTTTTTGTTTTATATCACTTTCATTTCTGAATATATCCTTTCCCTTCACCTGCCTAGTGAACTATCATGTTTAGTGCAGATTGAAACAGGAAAAAAGAAAAGTGCTTCAGCAAAACTAACCAACATATTGGCAGTATCAGTAGTAGTAGCAGTAATAGCAGCAGCAGCAACTAGTGTGTGTGTGTGTGTGTGTGTATATGTGTGTGTATACATATATAGTTTTAAAGATATTTTTACATTTATTATTCCATTTGATGCTCACAAACCTGTGGGGTATGAGCTATTATTATTCTCATTTTATAGATGAAAAAGCTGGGTCTGAAAGATGTAAAGTGATTTGCTTAGGGTCAGATACCTATGCAAAAACTTGAGGCAGGATTTGCATTCAGTTCTTCTTGATTCCAAGTCCAAGTCCTAACTCCAAAATACTTATAAAGCTCTTAGCACAAGACCTATCACATAGTAGGAACCTAATAAGTGCTTTCCCCGTTCTCTTCCCTTTTATCCACTGTGCCAACCAGCTGCTTATACAGTTATGTGCAACATTTCAGATTTCCTCACCTCTGAAAGGGAGGAAGGTATATTATTTTTCAATTATTTTCTAGGTTCAAGCTTGTTGATTTTAAGTGTGTAGCTTTTAGCTTTGGTTTTTTGTTCTTTGCCTTTACATTGTTTTAATAACTGTACAAATTGGTTTCCTGATCCCACTTACTTCATTATGCATCAGTTCATGTGTGTCATTCTATATATCTCTGAATTCTTCCTATTTGTCATTTCTTTCAGGGCAATAATCAGTTTCTCAATCAACAGTCTTCTTTGTTTCAATAAGCATCTATTCATTTCCAATTCTTTAGCTACCACCAAAAGTATCACTATAAATATCTTGGTGTATATGGAAACTTCTTATCAATGACCTCTTTCAGGCATCACTAGTAGTGGAATCTCTGGGTCAGAGAATATGGGCATTTTGTTGTTGTTCAGTTGTTTTAGTCATGTACAACTCCTCCTGATGCCATTGGTGTTTTCTTGGGAAAGATCCTTGAGAGATTTGCTGTTTCCTTCTCTAGCTCATTTTACAGTTGTGGAACTGAGGCAAATAGGGTTAAGTTACTGGCTTACCCAGGATGGTGGCTAGCGCAACAATCTTTCTTAATTACGTTCACTTGTTCAGGAAAAAAGGTAGTACCATAAACTTAAGAGAAAATACAAGTAGAGAAATAAATATTGACAGATTACATAGATCCCTGTATGGAGAAAGCTTTTACATCTGAGCAGTCAGGCAGCTCTGGACATCAGGCCCCTCAGAATGTCAACCAGGGAATCACAAGACCCTTCTCATAAGTGAGCCCCCAAAGCAAAATACCAACTCAGAGTATATATACACTTCTCAGAGCCAGGAAGCATCACAACCTTTATGACTAAGTGAGTAATTAGAAATTAGCAAAAGGTGTGAAAGCCTTCCCTAAGCAAGCTTCCCTTAATGGACTCCAAGTGAGGCCTGTTAATGGGTGGGAAAGATAATATATCTCGTTAACATTATACTTGCCAGGGTCACACAGATAGTGTCTGAGGCCAGATTTGAACTCAAGAATATGAATCTTCCTGACTTCAGATCTGGCATTCTATCTGCTGAACCACATAGCTACCCAAATGGACATTTTAGTAACTTTATTTGCTTAATTTCATAATTCTCATCCCACTTCCATGTAAGAACCCTTCAGATATTTAAAGACAGTTATTATGTCACCCTCAAATCTTTCCTTTTGTCAAAATTACCCACTTCATTCAGATGGTTCATATATGACCTGTTACTATCCTAGACACTTTTCCAGATCAGAGGGGATTAAAGTGTAATTAGGAAATGTTCAACAAAATAAACAAAAATACAGTACAACATAAATAATGTTAATTTGTGGTTTTCTAAGCCAAAATGTGGTCTGCTTCGAATTATTTCTATTTGAGTTTTATGCCACTCCTCTAAATGCTGTTAGAAAAAACCAGGAATTTTACCTGGCCATGAGTGAATTTTGAAAAAAAAAAAA
>JAQQSW010012865.1:0-12441 GCA_028646575.1 Pseudocheirus occidentalis
CCCATTCATTGGGGCATGACTGAACAAGTAAATTATGGTTTATGAATGTCACAGAATACTATTGTTCTTTAAAAAATTATGAAGTTGACAGTTTCAGGGAAATCCAGAGTTACATATATGAACTGACACAGAGTGAAGTGACCAGAATCAGGAGAATAATTTATACAATGACAACATTGCAAAAAACAGCTCCTTTGGAGCTTTAGTAGGAATTGAGGACGCAAAGATAGAAATGAAACAATCTCTTTCCTCAAGGAGCTTATATTCTATTGGGGGAGTCAGCATGTACATGTAAAAAGTATTTTGCAATACAAAAACATGAATATATAATAAATACAAATGTCTATGAAAATAAGTACGGGGTAATTCTTGTGGGGTAAGGCCTAGTATCTAGGTGCAGCAGGAAAGGCTTCATGGAGAAAGTGGCACTTGAAATGACAGTATTGAATCGGCAAGAATTGGAAGGATTTAGCCATTATGATAGGAGTTTGGGTACAAGAGGCTTTTGGGTACAAGGTCTATAGTAGCTGGCAGCCCTAAAAATGGAGAGAAAATGGATAACCAAGGAGATGTCCTAGAGAAAGATTTGGAAAGACTTGCTACTGGAACAGATGTTGAAGGACAAAGAACTGATGAGAATTGAAGATGATCTTTAAAATTTAGAGGTCAACTTAATGGTTTTAGGGTGGCTAGGTGGCAGAGTAGATAGGGTATCAGGCCTGAAGCCAGGAATATTCATCTTCCTAAGTTCAAGTCTGGCCTCAGACACTTGCTAGCTATGGGACTCTGGGCAAATCATGTAACCTTGGGTGCCTCAGTTTCCTCATATACAAAATGAGCTATAGAAGGAAACAGCCAACCACTCCAGTATCTTTGCCAAGAAAACCCCAAATAGGGTCATGAAGAGTCAGACATGACTGAAATGACTGAACAACAAAGACAAAATGAATGATTTCTAAGGTATTTTCTACCTCTGAGTTTATTTGATATATGACTTCTAGATTACACCTTCTTGAAGCCCTTGAGAACAATTGTGGAAGATGTAATGCTTTGGTTTAGGGAGGACTATAAGAGACCATGTTTTATAGTGTTTTCATTACAACAGCCCTGTGGCATGGGTACAACAGCTTGAGTATCATCTCCTTTTTACATATAAAGAAGCTGAAGCTTAGAGAGATTAAGAGTTTTGCCATGGTTACACTCCCTATTGTCAGAACAGTAAATTTGAAAAAAGGTGTAACCAGCTATGTGTTCATGCCTCTTTCTTTGACACCATGCTGTTTTTTTTTAATTGGGCATGCTAGTTCTCACTATAGAGAGAGAAACCACTTTATAGAGACCTTCCATAGGCCAATCCTATACTTGGTCTATTCACTTAGGTGTAAACATGGGAGAGAAGAAAAAGATAAGTTTCCTAAAATCAATCTATCATTCTTTATACATTAGCTTAGTTCTAGCTGAAGCTGGTTTCCATAAGTCAAATGAAATGAAACCACAGAAATTCTGTCTCCTGAGTCACTACTGGTCCAGGTGAGAAAGCCATCTCTTTTTTGGCTCCCTATCCCATGTGAAGAGGTATGCGATTGGAGGGTCATGGGGGAAGTATAGTCTAAGTCAGCCAAATCTGACTGGTCTTTTCATGAGCACTTATAGAAAATTAACCAGAATTCACTTTGGGAGGACAGGGAGGGGAATGATGGGAAAGTGTTTTATTTTGCTGGCATCATATACTTGTAATAAAAATGTCCTTTTTAATAAAAATCAATGACAACTTAAAATAAACGATAAATGTTGTAACATTAATAAAACATACTAGGTAGTAAATTAGACTTTACTATGCAACTTGTACAGCTATTTACAGCCTTCATTTCAGGCCTGATCCTCATTCCAACAGCGAGCAAAATGGTCTAAACCAGCTGTCAGACAGAATAAAATGAATAGAGTCACAGGGTAAATAAAAATCAGCGGAACCTTTAAGATTCCTGACTCTCAGCATTGAGACTGATCCTGAGGATAGAACTCGTCCTCTGTTTAAAACTAATTCTAGTTTTCTAGATTACTCATTCATTCATTCATTTATATTTTCTGAAGAGTCATTTTGTATATTGCACCATACTAGGCACCTTTAGGGATACAAGGAAAATATAAAACAGTCCTTACACTCTAGAAATTATAGTATTGCTGTCTATGTGACTTTGGGCAAATTGATTTATTTCTGACCTTAGTTTCTTCATCAGTATATGAAGGGGTAGAAATAAATGATCTCCAGAGATTCCTTACAATCCTAAACTCTATGACTATATACCCCTAAATGGGGAAATGACACACATATGAAATAATTCAGACTAATGTAATAGAAAGAACACAAGTCCATTGGGTCCAAAGATCTTCATTTAAATACTTGTTTCCACATTGCTAACTTCAGAAAAGTCACCTAACCTCTGAGGTTTGGTTTCTTTATCTGTAAAATAGTTATGCTAATACTTGTAGTATTAGCATACAAATTAGCATACAAAATTGATTTTGATTTTCCAGTAAAATTATCCTACACAGGGTAGTTGGGGGTGCAGCAAATAGAGCACCAACCCTGAAGTCAGGAGGACCTGACTTCAAATTCGGCCTCAGACACTTGACACAACCCCAATTGCCTTGCCTTCCCCTTCCAAAAAAAAAATCATCCTGCAGTACTTCACTTCAGAATGGAGATGACCTTGAATTTTCAAAAACAATTGTACTAGAATTCAAGCCCCGGCATATCATACCAAGCTGGGAAGGCTTTGAGTATATTAATGGTAATGGGAGTACTTACTTTTGTCTAAAGGTTGGCCTGGCTAAATTTAGAGAGTTTATGAATTTATTACTAGGGAGGCTGGAGAATGATCTCTTTTTTTTTCAGCCACATCTATTTATAAAGGACTTCATGTGTACTTTACCTCATACTTTACTGGGCAAATAGAAATAGTTTTCCAAGGACGTTCTCTTCATCCCCATTTTTTACACCAAACCCCTTGATAGAACCCCTCAATCTCTTCTTTTATTCTGGTCTCTCATAAAGAGTTGGCTTTTCTCTTTGCCAAGGTCAGCTCCTCTGCTGGTGCCCTTGACCAAATGCCTTTCTTTCTCCTTCTACTAACTTGTTCTTCTGGATTTTGGAGTCCAAGGACCTGGGTTTAAATTCTTACCCTGCCATTTACCTGTGTGTTCTTGGGCAACAGTAACTGGGGGGAATCAGGGTAGATCTCAAACTTTGAAGGAAGTTTGGCATACTGTCAGGTGGACCTCTGACCCCCCGATTCCTCAACTATAAAATGAGGAGGCAGAACTAAATAACTTTTGAGATCCCTTTCAGCTCTTAAATTATGATAGTATAATTTTTCAACCCCTATCTCTTTTCAGTCTGTCTCAAAGTACTAGAAATTCTTTCCAGTTCTGATCTATTTTCAGTTTCACATCTCCCCCAATCCTAAAACAAAACAAAAACCTTGCCTTGTACCTACCACCTTGTACCTACCAGGATGTCATCCCATATCATGTCTCCCTTTCAGAGTCGAACCCCTTTAAATGCCATTTACACTCCAGTTCTCTACTAGCAAACTTCTCAGCTCATTCTTAGCACTCTGGCTCATTCTGACTTCTGACCTCATTACTCAACTTAAACTGCTTTCTCCAAGCTTTCAAATTATTTCTTGATGACCAAATCTGAGTTTAGCCTGTCTTTCCAGGCTTACTGTATATTACTCAACTTCACACACTCACCTTATGCACCAAATTAGCCAACTTTTTGTTCCTTCAACATTCTCTTTGCAAATCTGCCTTAACCCAGGTTGTCTTATCATGCCTCCCAATGCGTTCTTTCCTCTTCACAGTATCCAGAATTCCCTTCCAAGTTCAACTCAAGTACCACCTCCTTTATGATAGCTATCTTGATTTCTTCAGTTGCTATTTTCCTATTCTGAAATTATTTTGTATTTACTTTGTATGTGACTTAATTTTTATCTGTGTTCCTTTTGCTTTCTTCCAATCCAATATGAACTCTTATTGCAGTGAATATTTTGTTCTTGTCTTTCTCTCGCTAGAGTCCAGAATAGCACCTGGCACATGGTAGATACTTAATAAATATCTGTTTTATGTAGTCTACCATAGAAAATCACCTCTGCAAGGCTTTGCATTTCTTTCTAATTTTTTTTCATCAAGGACACCCTTCATACAATTTACTTTTTTGTTATACCTATTTTTGCATATGTAATATCTCTGTACTAGTTTTTTTGAGGGGGGAAGGCAAGGCAGTTGGGGTTAAGTGACTTGCCCAAGGTCACACAACTAATGTGTCAAGTGTCTGAGGCCAGATTTGACCTTGGGTCCTCCTGAATCTAGGCTGGTGCTCTATTCACTGTGCCACTTAGCTGCCCCCCTTTTTTTTTTTTTTTACCAGGTTGCAATCTCTATAGTGAATGAACTACTCATACTGATGAAATGATGAATGATTGAATCACTGAAGTATTATTGGTCCTTTGGTGGAACTCTGACTTTATCCTTTCACCACTGAAAATACTCCTCTTATGTCTTCTCACCATTTATGGTTCTTTCTCATGTCTCTTCATAAATTCTCCATCGAGAATGCACTAAATAAATTGAAGGTGAAAATTTTAAAATGTGACTTAAAGAGAAAGCTTTTCTCTGTCCCTCTTTAAAATATGTGTGTACACATATGTATATATATGTGTGCATAAATATATTCACATGTATATTCACATGTGCATATGCGCACCCTCCCCCCCCCACTCCATTGGGCCATCTGCTGATGACACTCTTATTGTTGTTGCTTCATGCCCAAGTGTAGCAGCAAGCACCCTAGCATACACAGGATGGCTGCTAGCACAGGTTTTTAGGTCTGCTTTTCTAAAGGAAAGCAACTCAAAATGGGCTGACAGTCTTACTTTAATCAATTAAACATATATCATTTACCTAGTTCAGGGTAAAAAGTCAGCACCCTGAACTCCAGAGGATACAAACAGAATACAAACACAAGTTACAAGCAGAAGTTACAAGCAGACAAAGAAACAGACCAGCACATGGGCTTCCAGTCATCTGACCATTACATCCATACCTAGTCAGTTACCAGAGAGGGAAGCACCAGCATCTGGGTTTTTCAAAGCCAGGGGGCTCAACGGCTTCCCAGAGTCTCATCTGGCCAAATCACACAACTCTTCTCAAAGTGAGCCCCAAAGCAAAGCCTTATATCAGGGCGCATATATAGCCTTCTCCTGAGTCAGAGAACATCACAATCCTCTTGACCCACTGTCCAATCACAAAGTAATAAGGCATGGGCATTCCTGAAGAACAAGCCTCCCGCCACAGGCTCCATGTGACCACATTCAGCCTAGTAGGGAGCAGAGTATACTTTCAAATCAGGGAAGGTTCTCAGAGCCACTTAAGTCTATCAAAGGGCCTAGGGGCAGAGGAGATCTTCAGATTCCCATAACACCAAGCCTGTATCCTTTTCTGACCATACCTAAATCCCTAGTCTTGATAATACTTGTGCCTCATTTCTCACACAATAATCATTGTTCATACTTTGTGTCTAGTTATTAAAGACAATCTGTCCTGATTTCCCTTTGAGTTTCCAAGATTGTGGTGTTCTATTCATATCCATAACATCAGTTGAGAATATTGTTCTTAGAATATATGGCATTGAGCAATTTGGGATCATCAATAACATATGTTCCCAGCCTAGTCTTTTCTTCCTCTTCAATCATACACTCAGTTCAATGTGCATAAGTAGTGCCTATTCAATATTTACATATCAATAAATGAGTTGTGTGTCATGATCTGAACAATATCAATTTTTATTGTTCTCTAGAGCTTAATGCCCTCAATATTATAGTATCTGTGAATATGAACATTTGGAGAACTTTGACATCAACAAGTTTGAACTGTGTATAGGCTATCATTTGTGACACTCTCAATTAGCTTGGATAAGCATACATCTTCCTAGTTTAAACCTACTTTGATTTCAATGTTCAATGTATCATTGAACAAAAAGTCAACTCCATAGCTGCATCTATCATTGAAACTTCTATAATTTTAATGCATATATGGGTAGCAACTTGTCTGAGAGATCCTTGGAAGTCACATTTCATTCAACTATGTCAAATGTTTAAAAATCAATAAGCTAAGCATAATAGGCTTCTATAGTCTCTATTCCTCTCAGTCAGTTAATTGTGTGATTGTAAAGATTTAAAAAAAAATTGATCCTTTGCTCCTATGTGGTGTACCAAAGAAAATCACCTCTGAAAGGCTATGCATTCCTTTCTTATGTTTTCATCGAGGACACCCTTCATACAATTGATTTTTTTTGTTATACCTATTTCTACATATGTCATATCTCTCTACTAGTTTAGAATTTCAATGAAACCTTGGACTATTCAAATTCTTAATCTCACCTAGCACATAGCACCAGGCTCTATACATAGTTAGAACTTGATTAATTTTATTGAATTGAAAATTGGTGTGTATATAGAATATCTCATTAGTCACACATTCACCTGAGGGAAACCACAAATCCTTGGAGTACTATAGTAACAAAAAGTAAGCAAAAGGGTTGGCAGTTATTGATGATGCCAGTGTTTTTGGCAAAAGTGTTGTTTTGTGATATTTTGTATTGTTTTAGTATCATCTCCTCTCTGAAATGTTTTAAAAATGAAGTGTTTTTAAGAACTGTGTTACATCACGATTTCTTCCATGTGAATTTGGTCAGGTCTAGCTCTATTTCCTTCTTCATTTTAAATATGATTACCACTTCTTTTTGTATTGTAATTGAGGTGGTTAAGGCCAAATGTGGTAGTTGTATTATTATCATTGCTGAGGAGAGCAAAATGCTTATGAATTTGTCCTTATTTCCTTTATTTTTGTTGTTCTTCCAGTTTCATCTATAAGTGCTCTAAGGATGGATCTGGCTTATCTCCATCTCATGCTAAGTGCTTGTCAGTCATGTGTTCTTGATTTTTTCCCAGAGTGAGGGTTTATGTTATCGCTCATAATCTTGTCAGTTTCAACCAATTGCCATTTCTGTTGAAGGTGCTATTGACCTTTTGGTCACTCAGGTGTATAACCTTATATTTATCCATGACTCTTGCATTCTTCTCATTGCTCCTTCCTTCTCATATGCAAAGAATCACCACATCCTATTGACTTCTACAACAGTTCTCACATCCATCCCCTTCTCTCCAATCCCAAGTCACCATCCTAGTTCAGGCCCACATTATTTCATGTTTGTATTATTATGAAACCTTCCAAATTAGTTTTCTAGGCTTCAGCTTCTACTCGTGCTCATCCTTTATACAAATAAATACCAGAATAATCAGTCCATTATCTGAGCGTGTCATTTGCCTTCTTAGAAATCTCCAGTGCTTCTAAGTTTATTCCAGGTTTGTGGATTTCGAGCTAGAAGGGATTTTAGAGGTCACCTGGTCCTACTCCCTAACTTTACAAACTAAGGCCTCAGAAGATTAAGTGGCTTGGCTAGTCACAAAAGTAGTAGGTGGCAGAGCTAGATTTTGAACCCGAGTTTTTTTTTACTTAAAATTCAGTGCTATTTCTATCATATCATAATGTTTCTCTAAAATTAAATCCCTGTTATTCACCCTGGCATTTGAGGTTTTCTATTATCTGCTTATAACCTGCATTTACTGGCTTTCTTTCACATTGCTATCTTTCACAAACTACCTTTCAGTCAAATCTGTTACTTAAGCTCTACATGTCCTCCAACCCTATCAATCAGCCCGCAAGCATTAATTAATACTATATGTCAGGAACTGTACTAAGTGCTAGGAATACAAATACGAAGGACAGAAAAAAATTCCTACTCACAGTGAGCTTACCTTCTAATGTGAGAGATAAGTCTACATGCATATACCTTTATATATGCATAATACATATACATGCAGAACACACATGTAGATGTGTTATATATAACATATATGTTATCTATAAATACTATGACAAAGAGCTGGTGAGTGGTTAGTGCTAATAAGGACAAAGTCATAGGTTGGTTCTTTTCAAGATTAGTTAACTTCCTCTTTCTTTTATCCCAATCATTGTCTAACAAATATATCATGGCAAAAATAACACATAAGAAGGTGTGGATGGAGCTGTACAAGGATATGCTGGAAAGTGGCAAAACAAACTTTCAGGAGTTCACACTCTACATATGGACAGTACATTTTATCAAAGGCCAAATGATCATATAATAAAAGCAAAATCCTGTTCTGTCACTAGCTTCCAGGACAGGAAACTTCTCTATTGGTCTTAGAAGATCAAACAATTGAGTTGCAGGCTTGAATTCATTGACAGTTGCCAAAGGGAGCTGTTTTCAATCTTCTATTGGTAACCTTATGAAAAAATTGTAGAAGGACCACTCTTCTGAGACTCTCATGACTAAACCCTTACTAGTGAGCTTCCTGTTAACACTCAGCCAGTAGATGTGATTGCTTTTTAGAAAAGGAATTCAGAAGTGTAGCTTCATAAGAAGCTTTTGTTTTTGTTGGGTATATTTGCCAAGAAAACCCCAAATGGGTTCTCAAAGAGTCAGACATGATTGAGTATGACTGAACAACAAGCCAGGGGTGCATGCTTTCACAAATGCATATAATATCTATTAGAAGAATTGGCTGAAATTTACAATGAAGTGATATTGAGGCACACATATATATGGCAAAGTCCAGTTTCTAACTCCTAGTACTAAATTTCCTATGTCCATATCTAATAATCTTCTCCAGTATTATGGTTCATACTCCATTAAACTGATTTCCTCCTTCAAAAAAATTGTAGAAGGTAGAAAGAACACTGGGAACTTCCATTCTAGTTCTATCTCTGCCACTGAATCACTGAGTGAATAACTTTGGGCAACCTCTTTCTCTTTTCTTTATTTTACTTTCCTTATCTATAAAATTAAAGGGTTGTACTAAGGAAACCTATAAAATTGCTTCAGGCTCTCAAATTTTAGGATTAGGTGAATTAGAATAAATTTCTGGGAAATCAATATGACTATGTTGACAAATAAATACTCAGTAAGTTCTATGAAGTTAATTTTTAGAAAATTCTAACCTCATCACTGTGTTAGGCACAACCGGCAACTATTAGCTCAGAGTTAGTCTGGCCCTTTGCGTCAAGTGAATATGAAACCAGTATTATATTTCTGCACCATAGTAAAGTGAGTGGAGCGAGAGAATTTGGGTTCAAACCCTGACTTCTATGATTGTGACTATTCCACACTAGGCCTCTGTTTTCCTATCTGTAAAATGAAGGGTTTGGATTAGATGGATTCTGAGGTCCTTTCCAGCCATTAATTTATGAACCTATGTGTTGATACTTATTTAGTCTTAGTGACACAGTACTGAAAGATGAGGGGTTATTGGGTCTTTCCTAGGAGTGGGTCTCTGATCTATATAGGTGCCAATGAAAAGAGGATTGGAAATGAAGCCTAGCATCAAAGGATTTAGATGTGAAAGGGCCTTCGAGATTCCCATTTTGTAGATGGGCAAATTGAGAGGTCAGGTGAGTTGCCCATAATCCTAAAAGGGAACGTGTAAATCTAACTGAGTTTCCTCATTTTTCAGATGAGAAAACTAAGAGCTAACTTTTCGGCTGAGGTAAAATGATTTGTCCAAGGTAACATGGCTAATTAGTATTGTAAATGAAATACTTTAAAGGAGAAAATATCAGTTCCTCTAATATCTTCATGAACAATAAATATGCGGCTCATTCTTCCTCTCCAGTATTTTCATAATGAATTGGACATTTAAAATAGTTATGTAAATTGTACAGATATAGTAAAAATACTGTACAATCAATGATAATCACTTGATTATAATATATTTTACAATTTGGAAACACTGCTGTCTTTTGAAGTCTTTGAAAAGTATTTAGGATGGAACTAATCAAAGAACTTAGGTGCACTTCAGGCTTGATTTTATATTATATTAGAAGGTAATTAGCCTATCAGTTGTTTTAGGAAAGTCGTATTCATTGTGATCCCATATTTACAGAGAGATAATGAAACCCATATAAAGTTGATGTTGAGTAGTAGCATTAAAACTCTTTGTAGGCCAAACACAAGATATTATAATTTTAGTGGATGTTGCTTATATGTTTCAGGAGATGTAATTTTTTGCATGTTAAATATTAAATCACATTATCATAAGTTGTATTCTAACTGGATCTTACTGTGTTTTGTTGATAGAGTTATCATCATTGCAGATTCTAAATGTGTGTGTGATTATAGTGATAGGTCAAGTCAACAAATATTTATTAGTTACCAGCTATGTGCCAGACACTGTTTAAATACTGGATGCACTGTACTACATTTTTACCCAGCTTGATCTTAAAGGGTCACTTCAGGTCACCACCAACAAGTTCTCTTTTTTTCCCCATTTAACTTTGAAGATTTATTATCAAGCTCAGGTCATGAGTTTCCATGTCCTACATGAGTACTAACTCCTTACATCCAATCTAGAGATGGTATATTTTAATGTAGACATTCTCAATTCCTACTGCTACATTAGTCAGGCTTCAATTATGGCAGGGCTTTTATGGAAGTGTGAAGGACACATCCACAGGAAGGGCAAAGGCTTAATCTGACAATCTTGGTTTCAACGAACAGTAAAGAGTTTATTGTGAACAGAATGCCTGGGAATAACAATGCTTTGACATTATCTGATTTTCAGCACATCCCTACAAGAATCAGATTCCATATGCTGGCTTGACATGTTGTTATTCTCAAAGTCTAAAAGAACCTAGGGATAAAAGGGTTTGGTGGGGGAGTCTCATGAGAATAAGAAATATAGGTGTGAAAAATTATGCAAGTCTCTTCTATTCCCTCTGGATTTACTTTACAGTAGAATCTATACATATTTACTGAATTTTCTTACTTTTGGAAGAATCCTATATTTTCTTTTTCTTTTCTTTTTTAAAATTAACTTTTGTTTATTTTTAGTTTACATCATTCATTTCCACAAGATTTTGAGTTACACATTTTCTCCCTGCCTTTCCCCTACCCACCACCCCCAAACAGTGATCCTACTGTATACCCTCTTCCTCAATCTGCTTTCTCCTGTATCCTCCCCCTTTATCCCTCTGACTTTCTGGTAGGGCAAGATGGATCTCCCTACCCCAGTGCCTGTATATCTTATTTCCCAGTTGCATGTAAATAATAATTAATAATAATAATAATAATAATAATAATAAAAATAATAAAAACAATTTTATATATATATACACACGCACATTTTTTAAACATTTGATTTTAGAATTTTAAATTCTAACTTCTTTCCCTTCCTCCCTCGTCACCTACCCCCATTGGAAAGACAAGCAATTCAGTACAGGCCGTATATGTGTAGTTACTCAGAACATCTCCACAATGGACATATTGTGAAAGACTGATGATATTTCCCTCCTTTCTATCCCACCCTTCCCTTGTTCTATTCTCTATTTTGTCCCTGTCCCTTTACAGAACTGTGTGTTTCTAACAACCCTCCCCCCCACCTGCTCTCCCCTTCATCATTCTCCCTTTCATCCCCTTCTCTCCTATTCTCCTGAAGGGCAAGATACCAATATAGAGTGTATGCCATTCCCTCCCTAAGCCAAATTCAAGCAGAGTAAGGTTGACCCATTCCCTTTTGCCTTCCTGTTCTTCCCTTCCATTGTAATAGTTATCCCTTGCCTCTTCTGTATGAGATGTTTAGCCCCATTCTGTCTCTTCCTGTTTCCTCTCATTATATTCCTTTCGACCTCTCAATTTCACCTTTTAAAATATCAGCCCTTCCTATTCAATTGATCTGTGCCCTCTGTCTAGGTACACATATATACATACACTCACATATGTATTCATATGCATATGTGCCCTCCTATATAGACATATGTATGTGTATACATACATATATGTATATATGTGTATATATATGCATATATCTATATCTATCTATATCTATATACACACACATTTATATTCCCTTCAACTATCCTCATACTGAGAAAAGTTTCATTAGGCACATAAATAGTTCAACATTGATAAGTTCTTTATGATTTCTTTTCCCTGCTTACCTTTTCATGTTTCTTGTATTTGAATGTCAAATTTTCTATTCAGTTCTGTTTTTTCATCAAGAATGCTTGAAAGTCCTCCCCCTCATCGAATGAGCATGTTTTCTCCAGAAACATACTCAGTTTGGCTGGGTAGGTGATTCTTGGTTTTAATCCTAGCTCCCTTGATCTCTGGAATGTCATATTCCAGACCCTTTGATCCTTAATGTAGAAGCTGCTAGATCCTGGGTTATCCTGATTGTGTTTCCACAGTATTCAAATTGTTTCTTCTTGGTAGTTTGTAATATTTTCTTCTTGATCTGAGAACTCTGAAACCTGGCTATAACATTCCTAGCAGTTTTTTTT
>JAQQSW010012866.1:0-12441 GCA_028646575.1 Pseudocheirus occidentalis
GAAAGATGGGAAGAAAATTTGTAACTCAAAATCTTGTGGAAATGAGTGATGTAAACAAGAAAATAAATAAATTAATTTAATTTTTAGAAAAGAAAGTCCTCCATTTCATTGAATGACAAAATTTTCCCTTGAAACATTATACTCAGTTTCGCTAGGTAGGTGATTTTTTGTTTTAATGCCAGCTCCTTTGATCTCTGGAATATTATATTAAAAGCCTTTCAATTCCTCCATTTAGAAGCTGCCAGATCCTGTGTTATGCTGATTGTGTTTCCACAAAATTCAAATTGTTTCTTCTTGGTTCCTTGTAATATTTTCTCCTTAGTCTGGGAACTCTGGAACCTGGCTATAATATTCCTAGGAGTTTTCTTTTGGGGATCTTTTTCAAGAAGTGATTGGTGAACTCTTTCAACCTCTATTTTGCCCTCTGGTTCTAAAACATCAGGACAGTTTTCCTTGAGAATTCCTTGAAAGATGAATTCTAGGTTCTTTTTTTTATCATGGCTTTCAGGTAGTCCAATAATTTTTAAATTATCTCTCCTGGAACTATTTTATAGGTCAGTGGTTTTTCCAATGAGATATTTTGCATTTCCTTCTATTTTTTTCATTTGTTTGGACCTGTTTAACAGTATCTTAATTTCTCATAAAGTTCTTAGATTCCATTTGCTCCAATCCTTTTCTGAAGGAATTATTCTCTTCAATGAGCTTTTGAGAATCTTTTTTCCATCTGACAAATTCAGCTTTTTAAGGCATTCTTTTCCTCATTGGCTTTTTGGGCCTCTTTTACCATTTGAGTTAGTCAATTTTTTAAGTTGTTATTTTCTTCAGTCAGATTGTTGACTTGCTTTTCATGATTTTCTTGCATCATTCTCATTTCTCTTCCCAGTTTTTCCTCTGTTTCTCTTATTTGGTTTTCAAAATCCTGCTTAAGCTCAGCTATAGCCTGTAATCAGTTCATATTTTTCTTGGAAGCTTTTGGTATGGGAGTTCTGAATATGTTGTCTTTATACCGTTCCATGCTTTGATCCTTTTTGTCCCTAAAAAAGGAAGCTAGAGTTGGATTGCTGTGCTTGCTTTGCTTCCTTTGCTTGCTCATGTTGCCACTCCATTACTTGACTTTTGAGTTTTTTTGCCCACAGTAGAACTCTGCTTCCAGAGAGGAGAGCTTTGTCCCAAATTGCTGGGGTTTTTGCAGTTGCCAAAGCTATTAGTTGGGTGCCCTCTCTAAAGCCTCCACAGGCTCTGGCAGCTGGTCACACACCCCAGGCCCCCCACCCAAGACAGCAATCCAGATCCAAGCAGGTTAAAGCAAGAGTGATTACCCCCAAAGAATGGTCGCTTGGCCCCCCTACAATCTGCAGACCTGGAGCTCTGAAGAACTCACTTGGAGGCAGCTGCAAGGCCACAGCACCTGAGCTGCTTCTCCCTTGAGCTCAAGTGGGGCTGGGCTCAGCTCCCAGCATGCTGCACTGGACCCTTCCTGCTGGGCTGCCTTCAGATAGAGATTTGTTTCTCTCTGTCACTTTGTAGGTTCTGTAGCTCTAAAGTTTGTTTAGAGTCATATTTCATAGGTATTTGAGGTGATTATGGGGGGAGCTCATGGATTTTTCCTGCTTCTATGCCACTATCTTGGCTCTGCCCCTTCCCCCCTTAAGTAGAGTTTTAAATGAACATGGTGAAGGTAAGGGGGTATTGGTGGAGGGCATATGCATTCCAGGCCCTGAGTATAGCCTATGTGAGGATAAGTGACTTACACAAGGTCACATAGTTCATAAATGGCAGAACAGTCTCAGGCTCATGTTTCTGATTAGTCAGTAATCTAGAAAAGTCCTCAGAGAATGAGAGACAAGATAAGGATTAGATATGATGGAATGAGTAATGAGGAATTCTGAGAGGAAATTCTCTGATGCTAAAGGATTTGCCAGCATGGCAGGTAAGTTATGTCTGGGAGAGGAATCAGAGCAGGGCCCCTGAGAAACTAAAAAGTAGCACAAATGCCCAGGGTACCTGGGGACAGGTGGACCATTGGATAAAGTAAGAGAAAGGACCCACTTCACCAATACCTGGAGATATGATTTAGAGCTTAAAGGAACCTTAGAGGTCCCCTATTCTAATCTACTCCTTCTCTAACTTATTTATGAGAAGCAGCATGTCATAGCTAACATAGCACTAGCCTTGGAATAAAAAAGATTTGGGTTTGAATTCTACCTCAGGACTTGCTAGCTGTGTTCCCTTAGCTTAACCATTCTGGGCCTCTCTTTCCTCATGAGGACCTCCAATGCCTCTTCTAGCTGCAACACACACTACAATTCTACCATCTGCACTGCTTGGTTTGGACTCTACCCTCATCATGCCTCCGCACACTCACCTCTCACAAGTTCATCATCAGGAAACTCAACGTTGCCAGAGACTGATTCAGCTTTGTTACTCATGCCTCCTCAGTACCCTCGGTTGTTTTCACTCCTCTGATGGGAGGGCTGGCAGAGCAAAAGACTATATTCATGCCAGAATATACATTTTAGTATCCTAGTATTATATGAATTTACCAGCAGGGTGTATCTTGGGACTTTCCGTGAAATTGAGCATGTCCTCATAGGGTGATACAAGAGTAAAACTGAGAAGAACAAACTTTATAGCAGAAGATCATGGCTTCCCTTTAAAGAGGGCTCAAAGGCATGGCCAATTCTTGATTTCCTACCAGCTGCACAGCATGGAACCCACTGGACCATCATCATGCTCCTGTGCTAGGCACTTCCCTCTTTCTGGCTTCCTTTTGTGTATTTTCTTCCCTCGGATCTCTCCTTCAGGACAGGGACCGTCCTTTTTCCTTATTTGTATCCCCAGAGCTTGACACATAGTTGTTGTTTGTCCTTGGTTCTCAGAGAAATCATGACATCAAGGAGGTGATGCCAGGACAGTTTTTTTTTTTCTTAAGGACCACAACATATAGTCGGCACTTAATAAATGTTTATTTTATATTGGACAATGTTGTATTACCCCATAGTCATGCTGGTATTAGCAAGGATTCCCCAGTAAAACACACACAACAGAGGCAGGTTTCACTTAACCCTGATCTTCTGCTATAAAGTTTGCATATTCAGGCATGAATTGTAGTTCTGCCATCTACCACACACAGTCAGCCATGCAAAGAGAAGGGAACTTGCTCTATTGGGCAGCTGGCAATGAGTAAAGGCTATTGGATCGGCAAATCAATACTCACCAGAATAGAAAGTCATTAAAATCTCTCCCTCTTACTAATGGCTTCCTTTGCTAATTATATCTGACACTTTATCCATCATATCAGTACCAACACCTGCCTGCAGCTAATATTATATTGATGGCAAGTTGGCACTATGAACTATTTTACATTTAGAGTACGGAAGTTTTTGTTGTTGTTCAGTCATTTCTGACTATGATCCCCATTTGGGGTTTTCTTGGCAAAGATACTAGAGTGTTTGCCATTTCCTTCTCCAGCTCACTTTACAGATGAGGAAACTGAGTCAAACAGGGTTAAGTGACTTGCCCAGGGTCACATGGCTAGGGAGTGCCTCAGCCCAGATTTGAACTCAGGAAGACAAGTCTTCCAGATTATAGTCTGGACGGTCTATCCACTGTGCTCCCTCGCTGCCCAGAATAGGGAAGTTGTGAAGTTTAAATACCTTCTCAAACACTAATTAGTTGTGTGACCCTGAGCAAGTTACTTCACCCAGTTTGCCTCAGTTTCCTCATGTGCAAAACAAGGGGTTGGACTTAACAACACCTAAGATTTGTCCCTACCAACTAAATTTGTGATTCTATCAATTTTTTGTTGATATACAATTTACACTTATCCACATTATTTTGCCACACCACATATTTCTTAGCTGTGTGGCCCAAAGAAAAGCAATTCACTTAACCGCATACAGCCTCTGGTTCCTCCCTGGTAAGAACAGATTCTGGTTCCTTCCTGGTAAAATGGGGGTAATAATAGTCGTTATTTCACATGGTTGTTACAAATAAGATAACAGGCCAAGCATTTTGCAAACCTTAAAACACTATATAAATGCTATTGGTTTTGTCCTTCCTTGAAACAAGTTTGCACCCCACTGACCTTAGAGGACACATCTAGGATTTCTTGAAGCAGAGACTGGGGGGGGGAAGGGGAAGGACTTTCAGGAATGGGAAATGAGCAAAGGCATCAAGGGGAAAAATAACCACCAAACATATAGAGATGAGTATATATAGTACTTTGCAAATCTTTAAGCACTTCTTAAATGTTGTATTACATGTGGCAACACAGGTATAAGATGAGCCTGAACATATGGGAAAGCCCCAGATTTGGGAGGCATCTGAATTCTAGACTAAGAAAATTGGGACCTTCTTCAGTAAGAAGAGTTCTAAGCACAAGAAGAGCACGATGAGATTCCAGACTAAAATTGTAGAGGTATTTTACCATGAGATCCATAAGCTCATTCTTGGCTTTGATATTTTGACATTGGCATTTTAAATATAAATGGTTTTCTCTGTAATTTTGTGTATTTCATTTTATGCATTTAATAACAGTACTCTGAGAAGTAATCCATTGACTACACTGGACTGCCAAAGGGGTCCATGACACAATAAAGGTTAAGAACCTGGGCATAAATGGAATGACTTGAACTGTCACTTTCTAAGCTTTTATTTTTTAATATATGCATTCATTGAATAGACTGAACTGGAGATGGAAAGGAGAGGGGGAAAGGGGAAAGGTGGCTTGAGGCAAGAGGTACAGGGGAAGAAAGAAGCAGGGTGAGGACCTATCAGTCAAGGACCAACTGGTGAATGAGACTCCCTGAACAGATCTCTCCATGTGGTGAAAAGGGAAATAAAGAACATGGCTGATGAAGCTGCCCTTGGGGACAGTCTCTACACAGGACGACGCATCTGTGTGGTGTTCAGAAGGGACAGTCAGAATCAGTGTGGTCTGGCCCTGGTATTGTGCACAAACTCATTTCCCGCCCCTCACTAAACTAGTCTCAAAATCCCTTTTTATACTTAACTTACACTATCTGTAGCTTCGCATTCAATGGATGTTTTCTGGTGCCTCCAAAAGAAAGGGGAAAGTGAAGCTTTCCTTTTTATATGTACACACTAATTGATCATTACATTTGTAAGCTATTCTGATCTCTCTTACGCATTCTCTTGGGCCTTTCTAAAGAGGCAAACAATCATTGAGGGGCAGGGGCAGGGGCTGGTCCCATTATTTCCAACTCTAAGACCCCACACCAAGCAGAGCCATGCTCCCAGCCTAGCCAGCAGGCACACACATGGCTCCCTCTGGATCCCATTAACCCTACTCCAGGATTGGCTACAGGAAGTTCATTAGGGAGTGAGGTGTGACCCTGCTTTTCTAGCCCCAGGACTCCCTCCCTCCTTCCTATTCAACCACGGCTGTCCAGGGAACTTTCAGACCCAGATGCTAGAATAACATAACAACTACCTCAAAAAGAAAAACATGATTCCCTTCCCCCCCACACACAAAATTTACATACAGATAGGAATTAATCAGGAGTAACAAACAATACATCCCCCCTACCTGCCCAACTTTCACACATATAAAATAATTCCCTGCCCAGAAATTTTCTAGCAAAATAAGCTAAATTTCTCTTGGCATGGGAAGAAAAAAAAAGACTCATAAACTTATTCAAATGCAAATGCCATTACATCCTGCCTATTTCTATGATGGCACACAGGGTAGTGAGTGAAACTTAGTGGAACAGTAACCTAGTTGAGGATTCTGAACCAATGGTATGTCTCAAGGTTAGATGGGGAGTCATGAGCTCAACCCCAAAGGTGTATTACAGATTTTCAAATGTCAGAGCTTCCACCTTTCTTCCTATTCCAAGCTCTAGGGTTAAAAGGAGCAGACCATGAAAAATCCTCATTAAGGTAATGGCTTCTGTGCAAGTCTATTAAATGTGCTCTTTCTTTTCCCCCTGCTGCATCAAAACTGCGGCCAGTCTTCTGGTGTCACTGGTGAAACCTGCTGTTTGAAAAGTACAACCACTGGGGTGAGGTGTTGGAGGCAACACTGTCTAATTAAAGTAGCAGTGACCTGACAGAAATGTCTTCTTTACAACAGTGGCCTCCAGCATTGTTTAGAAAACCTCCCTGATGCATTGTTTGCATTGTGTGTGTGTATGTGTGTGTGTGTGTGTATGTGTGTGTGTGTGTGTGTGTGTGTGTGTGTGTGAGAGAGAGAGAGAGAGAGAGAGAGAGAGAGAGAAAGAGAGAGAAAGGTATAAGAAGCATTTTTAAACTTATTCTATGTGCCAGGGAGGGAAGGAAGGAAGGAAGCAAGGAAGGAAGGAAGGAAGGAATGAAGGAAGGAAGGAAGGAAGGAAGGAAGGAATGAAGGAAGGAAGGAAGGAAGGAAGGAAGGAAGGAAGGAAGGAAGGAAGGAAGAAAAAAGAGATAGAAGGGAAGAGAAACAGAAAGGGAAGAGAAAAGGAGGGAGGGAGAGACAGAGAGAGAACAACTCCAGCAAAGGAGTGTCAATAATTTAGCACTAGAAAACACTTTTTGATATTCAGTAAGTAGCAACCATTAAACGTTTTCAGCTTTCCAAAGGGTATTATCAAGGCATCAGAGGCAAGCAGGATTCACAACTCCAAAACATGTCATGAATTCAATCCTTGGACTTCATTATTAAATGGTTCACAAGAAAGTTGTTTTACATGCTTCTGAGTCTTGACTGGCAACCCAAGGCTCCTCTCATCTTTTCTGGAACCTGCAAGCTACAGTATGAGTATGATGAGGGTGTGTTAGACATGGAGTTGTAAAGACCAAAGTCCTGCCCTTAAGATGCTTCCATTCTGCTAGGCAATTGTGACTAAAGCTTTGCTCTCGTTCTCATGTGTACTCAATCCACTATCAAAACAAGCCACAGAAAGAGGGTTCATAGAATTTCTTTCCCATACAATAAACACAAAAAAAAAATGAGGAATGAAAAAAACGCAATGAATTTGTTGTTGCCTACCAAGAGACAAAGTCCCTAAAGATACAGAAAGAATTACATTCAATCCAGATATTATGCAATGACATTAACAGGACTACTCTATACTGTAATTCTTTATGGGAAAGGATCAAATCATCCCTTTTTTGTATACTGAACACAATTTTAGGCACATGGGTAGTGACAGCCTATTAGCCAAGAGTACAAAAAAACGCATTTTATTCTGATTCATTTAAAGAACCAATTTCAGATTCTACTGACTATGTATTTAACTGTAGGTACCTTGTGAGCAGAGATCATGTCTCATACTTCTTTAATTATTAAATACAAAATAAGATAAAGTGATCTTGTGTTTATTATACAGCCAACTACATTTGTGTAGACTGTCTTCCCAAATGGACAGTAACATCCCTATGAGCAGGACTTTGATTCTTTTTCTTTGTATGGTCAATGTTTATCAGTGCTTAGTATGTAGTAAGGACTTAGTGTATGTTGATTAACTGATGAGTGCTTGAGCCTAGTGCTGGACATACTCAAGGTATTCAATAAGCAATTATGAAGTGATTTGAGCTAGTTTCCATTTTATTATTCATCTGAAAAATAGAGCTAATTGTCTCTAGGTTTTGTTATTTTTGTTGGATTGTAGTTAAGTTAGGTGGGGTGGGGATGAGTAGTGGAGAAGCCCCATTTATTTAGAAAACTCCTTAACAAGAATCAGATGTAGACACTAGCAGTAGATCCTGCTCAGTCCTTACATTTCCCATCCCTACCTGTGCTATTCCATCTTTTCTCCCCTCCCAAAGTCATCTTTGTAGAGGTGATGAGTCACTCCATTCTCACTAAACCTCTTCTCTTAGTTATGGGCTTATAAGAAGAGATAACTGGGAGCTTAAAGCTCAGTTATGACCTGGAAAAGTGAGAAAGTGAAAAACTGTAACATATTAGTCATCAGGCCTTCTCCCTGAGTGGCTGATTTTACTGATGAGAAAACAAGCTCTGACTCCCATTAGCTATGTGGTGCCCAGGCAAGGATGGTAGAGTGTTAGGGCATCTATTCCATCTCACACCCCAGGCATTCAGACCAAATTGATGATCAGTCAGTGTGAGGACAGTGTCTCTGTGTGTGAAATGCTCATTCCTATAAAGAAAATTCATCTTACCAAGGTATTGAGACTTCATTGGGTAACTTACTATTCAAGAATTTTATGAATGACAGTTCATTACTATAAATGCTTCAATAAATCCTAGTGAATGAATAGATGAATCTTTCTGCTCTTTGATAAAGCTGATAAAAAAAACAAACAAAAAAGAGACTTCTTTCCATTTAGTATTGGGAAAGCTTGTAATTTATTTTTGATGACTTTTTAAAAAATCCGTAGACCTGACAGAGGTGTCATAATAAATGCCTTACAGTGACTTGAACACAATAGATTTTCAATCAGTACTTGTAAATGAATAAAATGAATTAAAGTACTTAGGTAAATACATTTTAAAATGCATAAACTGCAAAATGTTAAAAATTAACTATATTACTAGAGTAGTTACAAGGAAATTCATTGAAGATGTTAAGGAAGTCATACTTCACAAGATCTTTATTCCATCAATGGTAATAAACTTAGTTAAGGTCTTTGGGAGTAGTATGGTTGCATGAGATTCATTTCTGTTTCAAAAAAAAGATCAGAGATCCAGACACAAAAGACAATTGAGAAATAATCTAGCCCATTGCTAGGTCCCATCTATAAACTGTATAAGATGTAGTTTTACAGTATCTTATTGGTAACATGTACTGAAAAGGAACTCACTACTTCTAGGGGCAGTCAGTCTGTCCTATTTAGATCAAGGGATTTTTTTTTCTGCTATTTACCACAAACTGTTCTCTCCATAATGCACCAATCCTAGCCCTGCCTTCTGGAGGCAAGAATAACAAGGCTAACATCTCCATCACATATTAAATGCCTTATTGGCATTATAGTAATCACTGGGAACACCAAGGTGAATTGTGATACAACCCTTGCCCTCAAGTATTGTATAATCTGGGGCGGCTAGGTGGCACAGTGAGTAGAGCACCGGCCCTGGAGTCAGGAGTACCTGAGTTCAAATCCGGCCTCAGACACTTAACACACACACACACACACACACACACACACACACACACACACACACAAAGCTAGCCGTGTGACCTTGGGCAAGTCACTTAACCCCAACTGCCCTCCAAAAAAAAAAAAGTAATGTATAATCTAATGGAGAGCAATAAGACAAATACACAAAACTATGACACAAGTTATATGTAACTCATGCCAGAGGCTCCCTACTGGAACAAAGGACCTGAATATACACACAAAGGGAACTTCAACTTTTCCCTCATACCTATAAAAATGACCATTTTGGGAACAATGACAGGTGGCACTCGTGCTCCTCCCAAAGGACGTCATCAGCTCCCCTTAAAAGCAATCACAAGGCTCAAATCACAAAACAGACATATTTATAAATTAAAAGATATGAAAAAGGATTCACATTTTAGTTCATAGAGTCAAAAGAACCATTCCTTACCCACGAATGGACCACTTATCCAAAGGGACCTAGATATTAACTTCTGTTCTGGGTTGGGCCACATCAAGGTAAGAAGCAAATGTCTATTCCTCTAAGGTAGCATATTCCTCTGAAGTCACTTTGTCTGAGCATCTGTTCTTCTTGTAGGTCTCCTGTGAGCACTGCTCCTTCACTGGATTTCACGGCCTTCCTGTACCTCCACAAGTGGGTATTATTCCTTCTAGTCCTCTCTCAGATGGCATTACACCTATCTGCTTTGCTGCTATCCACAGTTTAGTCCTCCTTCAACAGAAGGCATTTATTACTTCCTCTCCAGGTGAGTATTCTTCTAGCAGTTAGCCTGTGTAGAGCTTACCCCAGCACCTTTGCAGAAAGAGCTAAGCCTTTTTATTCCTCTGGTATTTTTTTAACTTTCATCTTTTATTTTGTTTTCTTTTCTTCTGGCTTTGGTGGGGAGGGAGCACCATACAAGACAAAAAGTGTCTCTAGACCTGGGATTTCAATGATGTAGGGGACCCTTACTGAGGAAATTACCTCTGCCAATGTAGATCAGCAATCCTTCCATAACTTAAAATTTGAGAGTTTTGCCTGTGGCATTGAGAGGTGAAGTGACTTGCCAGGATAATACAGCCAAAAAGCCTGATATATAGACCTTGGGGTCAGGTCTTCCTGCCTCTAAGGTCAGTTCTCTTTCATTATAAATGGTATTCTTCTTTTAATACCATCAAGGTCTGATTAACTTAGTAGATAGCCATAACAGATCATATGCTTGCAGTTCACTAAGACTGCCAGGTCTTTTTCTTTAAAGCATTTTCTAGTCACATCTGCCCCTAATCTATGCTTGGCAGTCTAATTTCTGAATGTGGAGCCTGAAAGTTTGCATATTATTGTTCAACATGTCAAAGTGCTTTTTCTATCTATGACCAAATTATGTCCTCATAAATCCCTTGAAATAAGTGAAAGAGGAGTTAATCCCATTGGAGATGGGCAAAGTTGAGGCTCAATAAAGGTATATAAGTTCCATAAATTAATTCTGCTAGATGATGGCAGAGCTAGCCTGGAATAAAGAGCTAGTTTCTTGATTCCATGGGTAGTATTTTTCTCACAAATGTATATCATTCTATTTTATTTTGTTCTTAGAAAACAGTTTTAATTCATCCTTCCACATTCAAGACCAGAACTACTGGTAAAGAAAATGAAATATAAAGAGTATGGTCCAGTATCTTCAGCACTGGAATATAAATCTCAAAATTCAAGTTATTTATTCTAGCTATATCATTCACCTCTCTCTGATTTACCTCTAAAATATAAATAATAGTGACAACAAGCAGTATAAAGAAAGCTGGATGTAAAGACAAGTGATCTGAATTCAAATCCCAGCTCTATCCCTTACTACCCGAATTGGGCAAAGCCACAACCTCCCTGGGCCTCAAATGTCCTCATCTGAAAAGTGAAAGGTTTTGGCTACATGCCCTGGAAGGTCTTGTCTAGCTCTAAAATCTAAAACTCCATGGCCTCATTAGGGTGTTATGAAACTAGAATTAGACAGCAGATACAAAATAAATTCCAGGCATAAGGTATAAAATAATTGTACTACATAATAACTGCTTATCAATTATGAAGATAAGAAACTGCCGCTCTTATGCTGTGTCCAAGTCACACTACAATATGAGCTCAGGCAAACTTAAATTTTGTTCAAGGTAGATACTGTTATCCAGTTACTGTGGCATAAACAGAAGCCATGTGAATAACTCCATCTATTTCCTCCACCATCCTCCCTCAGAAGAAATTGCCAAGAATAAAGATGGAGTTTTCATTCACTTACCCTTTTCCCTTCTAGCCAGAAGTGCTGGTTTCACATAATGAATGGCTTTTCATATTATTCTTGAGTACTGGGTGGTCTCTCACAAAATATGCTAACAAAATGAGACCAAGACTAGAGACCTTCCATTCCTGTCCAAGCAGGTGGCACATCCCAGAAGGTCAGAAACATGCCATTGTCTTAGTGACATTAGACTGTCAAAGCCCATTTCCTATAGCTCCAGAGCGAGGGGTGGAGAAGGTTAACATGTGACTATTGGAAAAAGGACTAAAAAAAGAGGCTGTCCTTTGTAGTTTGAAAGATTAGTTATAAGAAGAATAAAAAAGGACTAGCTTTCATACAACGATTTCATAATAATAAATTGACAAAGAAGGATTTGCAGTTAGAGAACTTAGCTTTAAATTTTAGCTGTCACTTGTTAACCATATACCAGCCAGCCAATCCCTTTATCTTTCT
Source organism: Pseudocheirus occidentalis (assembly GCA_028646575.1). NCBI lineage: Eukaryota > Metazoa > Chordata > Mammalia > Diprotodontia > Pseudocheiridae > Pseudocheirus > Pseudocheirus occidentalis. The sequence goes on from JAQQSW010012866.1 coordinate 11,799, forward strand.
GAGCCTTAGTTTCTAAGAGTTAGACCATGTGACCTCTGGGGTCTATTCCAGCTATAGGCTATTTTTATTGACATTCACCTTGTCAGTGCTGCAGCCTCTAATCCAGACCGCCTGAGACTATACTTGGACAAGTTAGACTATTGACTTTGGACCTTCTGCCCTAGGAGTCCATTGTCCTGATTGGCAAGAGTCCTCTCTATTTAGGCAACCCAAGATCCAACCATGATTCATGACATTCTTCTAGAAATCGTCCTGGAAAACTTCCTTCTCTCCCAACTGCCCCACATTTTCCATTTCTTGCACTGGGAAGATTAATCAAATGAACATTTCCATTTTATCCATAAAGAGTATTTCTTTTTTTAATTCATTTACTTTCTTGCTTACATCATTCATTTCCACAAGATTTTCAGTTACAATTTTATTTCCCATCTTTCCCCCACCCACCACCCCAAAACAGCCAACTCAAGTATAACCCCTCCCCCAATCTGCTCTCTCCTATGTCCTCCCCCATCGCCCCTCTGACTTTCTAGTAGAACAAGATGGATATACCTACCCCAGTGCCTGTATAATCTTAATTCCCAGTTGCATGTAGTTAATAACAATAATATATAAACACACACACACACACACACACACACACACA
>JAQQSW010012867.1:0-12441 GCA_028646575.1 Pseudocheirus occidentalis
CCTGGCCAACTGCCCTCTTTCATTGGTGAAAAATTCACCTCCCAACCTCCTCCCCAATGAGAATACAAGGGGGTTGGCCTTCACCAGGCAGGAAGAAATGAACAAAGGAAGATAAAAGTAATTGACAGGAGAAGGGGGAGGGTAAACATTGGGGGGGGGTTACATTCCAGACTGAGAAGTTTTCACTAATTTTGTGTCCCACACACAATCAAACAGGTACTTATCACTTAGTTTCAAGTTCATAATTGTGTCAAGTATTAAAACCTCAGAACTTGTGAATTCCACAGTGGGATGAAGGTACTGGCATAACAAGAAGGGGCAGGATAGGGAGAAGCTAATACCTTATATAAAGAAAAGCCCAAGCTAGAGAGCCAGAACTTCTGAGAGATAGCATCTGGGCTGCTTGGCTGCTTCTGCTGGAAAGAGAGAAAAGAACTGAGAACTGAGGAGAACTGATAAATGAGAAGAGAGAAGAACTGGGAGGAGGCATGGTTGTGGTGTCAGTACGTTGTCTGTTTTGATGTTACTTTGTCAGTTTAATCTGCCGAAGAGGATGGGACTGTTGTTACCAAAGGCCTTGGACCTTGTTGCTGATTCAAAAGCCCTGAAAGAGAATTTCCTTGTTGTATATTTACAGAAATCCTGGAGGAGGATCTTGCTGATGAGTTCAGAGGTCCAGGAACTATATTGATGATTTGTGCTGATTCCTCAGACCTTGTTGTTAGGTCTATGTTGATTTCTCGGGCAGAAAGTGAATTAATGAGGATGCCAGCAATGTTTTTGAATGTTATTGTGGCTTTATTAAGCCTTGTCTTCCCAGGAACAGAAACTGTGAAGGACTTGAGGTGGACTAGACACTATGAGATTCAGTATGGAACAGGAACTGGACAAAGAGCTGGACAACAAGGAGCTGGCAGGAGCTGGGACCATGGAAGGGAAACCACGGAAGCAGAGAGCCAGCCTCAAATCAAGATGAAAAGACTTTTTCTAATGCTGACTGAGAAGATCATGATTTACTAAGGATTGAGAATTTTGACCTTTACATTTAGATGACTGAGTTAAGGACTTACTAATTAAGGATGATTGGAAACTAATCTCCAATCAAGAAGAAAGAAGACTTTTTGACTGAAGAGATTAAGACAATGTGACCTAGGGATGGAGAACTTTTGACCTCTGTACTTTGTCAATTAAGGAGGCATGCCTCCTTAAGAATGATTGTGTCATTAAATGAATGCTATCTTTTGCTTAAAACTATGCGACCACTTTGGTGAAAACTATGTGGCCACTTTAGTGATAAGTTGTTGAGCCATAACATTGTGAATGCTATATTTTAATTTCTGTGAATGTATTGTTATTGAACAAATAGCGAGTTCACTATATTGTGTAATCAGAACCTTGAAAGCTGTTCACAGCAGCAGTCCTCTGAAAAGCCACTCATGTTTGGCTTTACAGTTGGTAATAATGTGAGATATGATAAATATGAGATGTTGATCTATACCCAATTGCTGCCAGACTGCTTCCCAGTTTTTCCAACAATTTTTATCAAATACTGAATTCTTATCCCTAAAGCTTAAATCTTTACATTTGTCACACACAAGATTAATGCAATCAGTTACTACTGTGTATTGTGTATGTATGTTTATGAATGTACTGTGTATTGTATGTGTACTCTATTGCACTGATCTACTTTTCTGCTTCTTATTCAGTATCAGATAGGTTTTTTTATAATTACTACCTTATAGGATGGTTTAAGATCTAGTACTGCTAAACCTCCTTGCTTTGTAATTTTTTCATTAATTCATTTGATATTAAAAATGCCAATAACATGTAATAAATAAATAGCCCTCACATAGCAGAGGGGCTGTTTATTTTTACTATTAACAAATAGTAAGATACTTCTGAAAACTTCAGATTCATGCTTGGAATCACAGAAATTAGATTTCTGTGATTATAAGATCAGGGAAGCATTCTAAAAAAGCAAATTTTAATCCACTCCAAAGCACAAAGCAAAGTAACAGAGAATGACAGAGACAGAGATGGAGAAAAAGTCAAAGAAAGAGACAGCAAGAGTCTAACATTCACTACAGCCAAATCACATGTAAACATAATAGTCCATCTGGAAGAATTTTTATGTTCATCATCCAAGACAAGTCTTCACGTACTATTATGGCACATTCCCAGACAAACTTCTAAGCTGTGAAAATATACCTTTTTCTGGTTCCATAGAAATGGAATGACCAAAAGTTCACTGCAGAATCAGGCTTTGGCAAAACTGTGAAGCACACAAAGTTAATCATCAGTTCCTATGACCTCCTCTTTCTCCTCTTCTTTCGTTTCCCCTTTTCTGATGCTCTGTCTGCCCTACCTTGGTCCCCTGCTCCCTGTTCAAACAATGATCAGCTCATCAGTAGTAAAATATTAATCATAATTAGGTTTAGCATGTCACATATCTCAGAAATACATGCATTTTATCCAAAGGCCATACCTTAAGACAAAAAAAATGTGAATCTCTAATTATGGATTTCATACAAAGGCTGAGGACAGAGAGATGGACAGGATCTGTCCCTCTTTGTCCCTGAAATCACACTAGAGATTAAAATATGCTTAGACTCTGTGGAAGGGCAGACTTGACTCACTCTTCTAAGGTCCATTATCTAGTTTACCTTTCCATGGGTCATAGACTTTGAGGTCAAAGAAAACACCTGAGTCGTCTAACTGGTTTGTGTTGGAGTGGCTCAGAAAGACGTCATTCAAATACTGCTAAAATTGGATTTAAACCACTGTTATAAATAAACCCACTGTTTACAAATGTGGAAAGTAAGGCCCAGAGAAGTTACAAGGAAAGTCACATGGATGGTGTGTGACAAAGATGTAAAACTCCTCTGCTTCCAAATCCACCAGTCTTTCCACTTCACTCCGCTGACTCCATGTGAAATAGCAGCCACGTCTTTTATCTTTTCACATGACTACTCTGCCAATTCTCATGACAGATAGACTTCCCAGACCAAATCATTACTCTCCTAAAACAGTATCCAAGCCTGTTTCTTCCACCTGCTTTCCTTGGTGACTTTCCCCTGTAGGTACAATTTAACTTTTTGAAATTCTAATCAGATGAGTAAAATAAACAGGAGTGTTTTGCTTTCACTAGCCACTCCCTGGCAATTTTATGCAACCCTATTTAAGTATATAAAACAAACGAGGGGATTTTTTTAGGGCTTTTTGCCTTCCCAACACCACTTAGTTCTGTTTTCCTTCATATGCTGAGAATTTTTCTCATGAAACAAAAGTCATCATATTTAGTTCATATTGTAGACTTGGAATCAGTGGTCTTAAGTTCAAATCTCACTTTGGTAATACCACTTCTTATCTGTGTGGCCTTAGGAGTATAAGCTGCTAGAAGTTCTGGCAAGTTGAAAAACTTCAAGCCCAGGTCCTAATAATGGAATATGTGTTTGTTGTCCAGTGAGCAGCCTGGCTAAATTCAGAGAAGCTTTAACACCAGGTGATGATTGTTTATTTTACCCCCACCATTTCATGAAGAAATCTTAGTAAATATGGAGGATTTAAGTTCTGCATTAGTCTAAGTGTAGGGATGGGGAATCTGCAGCCTCAAGGTCCTCTAGGTCCTCAAGGGCAACCCTTTGACTGAATCTGAACTTCACAAATCACCTTAATAAAAGGATTTGTTCTGTAAAATTTGGACTTGGTCAGAAGGCTGCACCCAAAGACTTGGAAGGCCATATGTGGCCTCAAGGCCACAGGTTCCCCACCCCTGGAAAGAATCTCTTCCTTGACAATATCCTAGTTTCCTTGAAGTATTGAAATATGTTAAAGCTAATGTCACAAACTATATTATATTTACATCATATGGAATGCACCTAAAATTATGATTGGGTCAAAGTGGGAATAAAAGGTGTTGGTACAAATCCAATTTTAACATTATTTGAATGATGTCTTTCTGAGCCAGTCCAACACAAAATTACTGATTCCCTGGTCACATTCAAAGGCGAGGGTAAGAGCCAACATTAGCCAGCATCTGTTTCAATCATGGCAAAGAAATCCAGGAAATCTAGATGAAAATAGAGGTGGATAATGTCACACCATTGTCATCAGAGGAATACAATCCTCTTGATTTCATATGGCCTCATCAAATATAATTCCTCCATTGCAAAACTTTCCTAGAATAGTGTTTCCTCACTCCAAATATCTTACTAATAGAGAAAGCGTATCAATTTTACTGTTCCACTTTACTGGGTGCCCCAGTTCTTGGTACCTCAAGAATTAGCTGTTCAGCTTCTCAACTTCTGGTTGGAAAATATAAACCCTATATGATAATCATGCCTTTGCCTAAAGGGATTTTTTTGTACTTCTTTGGCCTGCTGCATCTGAGAACACCCTAAAGGCCTGTCATTAAACATTTACCTACTATGTTTGATGGAGTTTATCCCATCTGATCTCATAGAGCAAGTTAACTACTATAAGGCCAGTTACTCTCCATAAAGTGTGTCATTTCACACAAGACAAGCTAGAGAAGGAAAGAGATTTAAGTTCAAGAGTTGGAGACTTGCCTTCCAAGTCTGTCTCAATTCTGATCACAGAAGAAACAAGGTCTGCAATCTTCTCTCCTCTCCACCACCCAATCAGTGAGTCGAGAAACTGATCGCTACTGTGCCTAGAGAATGGTGATCATTTAAACATGCTCCACTTTGTAAAAAGCTGAACTTATAAAACAGAAATCAATTCAGCTCTCAATATTCACAATCTTCACCTTACGAAAGACTTCACCATCAATTTAAGTAGCCAATTAAAATAGGAAATGTCTACAAAATTCAATGTACATGCTTATTCAGAAGCACAAAATAAAATACAAAATGGTTGTGGCCTCACGGGAACATCTCAGGGAAGTTTTGAGGAGAAACAAAAGAATATGTGAGATCCTTGCTCAGTGCTTGGAAAGTTCCAAAGGAAAGCATAGGAGGGAAGAGGTACTTGACTGACTACCAGACTGAAAGTCTGCAGAGCTGTTGTGCTGACCTCACTGTTGTGTGCCTGTGAAACCTAGACAGTATACGGCAGGAAACTGATTAGCTTCCATTTGAATTGTCTTAGGAAGAATCTGAAGATCTCCAGACACTGAGGTCCTTTCTCAAACTAAACTGCCAAGCATTCAAACTCTGCTTCAGAGAGCGCAACTCCACTGGCCACATTGTTTGAAAGTAAAACATAGGCTTACCAAAAAGACTTTTATGGAGAACTCGACACTGGGCAAGTGTTCACATGGTGGTCAGAAGAAACAATACAAAGACACTTTCAAGGTCTCTCTCGAGAACTTTAGAACTGATTGTGTGACATGGGAGACATTGACACAGGACTTCTCAGCACGGTGTGCCCACATCAGAGAAGATGCTGTGCTTGCTAAGTAAAGCAGAATTGAAACAGCTCAAAGGAAATGCAGGATGCACAAATTTGGAGAATCCACCCCAAACATTCACAGGGATTATTTGTGCCAGACCTGTGGTAAAGCATTCCAGGTTCATATTGGTCTGATCAGCCACAGCTGGACACATTGAAATTCAACACTAGCGTACTGATGTCATCAAGAACAAAGGAAAACAACCAATTAAAACACAGCAGACAAAGACCTGGACTTGGAGTCAAGAGGACAGGCTCTGGGGCAGCTAGGTGGCACAGTCAATAGAGCACTAGCCTTGGAGTCAGAAGGACCTGAGTTCAAATCCAGCCTCAGACACTCTACCCAAAAACTAGCTGTGTGACCTCAGGCAAGTCACTTAACCCCAATTGCCCTCCAAAAAAAAAACTTTTTAAAAAAAGATCTGCACTGACAATCCTACCTCAGACAAGCGTTAACTTTACAGCCTTAGACAAATCGCAGAACTTCTTTCAGATTCAGTTTCCCTATTAAATGGGGATAGTTAGCACCACTTCATTCATGAGGTTGTTGTGAGGACCAATCAATATAATACATGCAAAGAACTTTGCTTAGCTGAAAGCACCATAGAAACATGAACCATCTGCACTGGAATATTTAATATGTAAATGAGGGCTGGATTATATGAAAGAATTCTACTTTTGCGTGTATAGTACCTGCTCTGAACTCATTCTCCGGCTACTTATATATTGGGTCCTCATAAAGGCAACTTGTGTGTGTGTGTGTGTGTGTGTGTGTGTGTGTGTGTGTTTTAGGAGTAACCCTAAGGAACTTACTTCTAGTACCATTGCTCTTGGGGCACCACCAGCATACTCTCCATTGACAACCATCCAATAGCTTCAATTAGCTTTTGGAAAAGATAATTATGAAGAAAACACAGTAAGAAGATTCTATTGTCATTGCTCAATTATTTTGCATTCATGTCCAGCTCTTCAGGACCCCATTTGAAATTTTCTTGGCAAACACATTGGAGTAATTTCCCATGTCCTCCTCCAGGTCATTTTATAGATGAGGAAACGGAAGCAAAGTTAAGTGAATTGCCCAGAGTGATACAGTTAAAAAGTGTCTGAGGTCAGATTTGAATTCAGGAAGATGGATCTTCCTGACTCCAGGTCCAGCACTCCATCCACCACACATTTCCCCAGAAACTTAGCATATACACTCCTACAAATTATACAGTATCCATGGGAAGAACAGACACTACCTTAAAATGAAATGGTACAATACAGGTGGAAGGAATATGTGTGGCAAAATTACATCTCCCAACCCTTGTCCCTGGAAGTCTTTTTCTCCCTTATGAAGACCTTGTGAAGTTCCTCTTAGGCATAGCTCTATGCTATTCTCTGAGGATGAGTGCTCTTCCAGAGTCCCTATACAGGACTCTTAGAAATAAAATGTCTCACTCTCTGAAACTATGCTGTCTTCGAGTCTTTCTGCATGTGTCTATGGCTACCATCATTGGAAAGACCATTGCTACTACCACCACCTAGACTTGACCACCAATGAAACTTCTGATAACCCCTCTGGATCTCCCAGATCTCACAATGTCACCTGGATACTTCATCTCAAGATATTCATTTGCTGATGTCAGAAAAGAAGAAACACAAAAATAAAAAGGTAACCATATGTTCGTGACCACCGTGACTAAGTAAGAGAAGAGACAGCTGTGAGGAGGCAGCTCAAGGTAGTCCTGCCTCTGTCAAATTTACTAAGAAAACAAGAAAGGGTCAAGTTACTCCTATTCCATATACCAACTTAAATCCAGTTGAGCAAACTCGGAGATTCTTCAAGGTCTATAGATGAATTGCTAATTAATTTGTGGAATTATGGAATTTTGCATTCATGCCCAACTCTTCATGACCTTGGGTTCTTTGATTACCCAGTTCTTTGGGTAATTACTGGGGGAAGGCCATGACGGCAGCAGGAAGTGATTCTTCAATCACACTTTCATGAGGCAGAAAGGACATAAAAGCAAACAGCCTGGTATAGAGAAAAGCAGCAAAAAGGAGTCAGAGGAACACTGGTAGATAGCATGGGGATGGACATGGGGTGAGGGAAGAAGGCAGGCAGTGTGGGGAAGAGAGTGAGTAGGGCAACAGTCACACAGAGTAAATCATGGAGCCATGAATCAGAGTCGGGAGCACTCAACAGCATGAGATGGACCAAGATGGAGATGGAAGAATGGCTAGTGGGTAGGAGTTCTCATATTTGTAGGAGGTCTCATCTTCATAGGACTTTTGTGGGAGGTAGACTAACTCTTATCCATACCATCTTGGGATTAATTCATTAACATATCCAGCTAATCTCAAAATTATCAGCACCATTTGATGATCTGCTGGTCTTACTGAGAATGTATAGAATTTATGTGAGACTTACATATCATAGGCCCAAAAGGCCCTGATAGCAAGGTCTAGATGGCTTCCCTTGATTTAGCATATATTCTCGAGTTGTGAATCTTGGTTAATAAATGATGAAGTTTGCAAATCATGCTCCTTTGATCTTTCTGGAATGGTCTGTACATGATTTCTAGGTTCCCCTCTGCAATTTCACTTCCTACCACTATTACTTTATATTAGCTACTTATAAACTTGCTAACCATACTGACTAGAAAGAGAGAGTTTGGGGGACCAGAATAAGATGCAATTTTAACATAGTGGCCCATTATGATTTTTCTGTCATCACACAGTACACAAAGGCCCCTCCATCACACATGGCCAATTTCTCCATGGTCACTTAGACTGAAATCAAGAAGGGAACATCAGTGAATGCTCCAATGACTGGTCCCCATAAGCCAATTCACCTCCACTACATTCAAAAACTTGCTGATATTTCAGTCTTATAGCATAGGACCTCTCAGCAAACCATAAATTAAATTTGGGGAGGGGGCAGTTTTCTTTGCAATTACAACCTACTATAGCAACCTATTTTCTCCTGTTTGAATGGTATCCCTCAAACTGAGCTGTTCAAGTTCCTTCTACAGTAAAGAATGTTTCACTGTGCTCTATGAATAGGGCTATACATTTGTCATGACAAAAAAGTGCCAAAATTCACAAGTGCTTTCAACTCCTTTTCAAGGCTTCTCTCTGTTCTTTCTAATCTAAGAAAAGACATGGTGACAAGTACAGAGACTAAGCTTACTACTGCCTGGGCATATTGTTGTCTGGGTTAGTTTCTTCAAGTAAACTTCTTTCAAACACCTGTGAATAAGTCAATTCGAACAAAGGTCAGACTCACAATAAACAATATTGACTCAACTGTCTGTCATTGGTTAACCTTTCTAGGCCTCAGTTTCCTCATCTACAAAATGATGATAACTGAGATGCTGTCCAGCTAAGTCTATCAGTCTAAGATTTTAAAAGAGGCAAGCTTCTGTTAGATCAGAATAATCTATGAAAGCAGGTACCTGGTTCATCCAAATTTCATGCTATGGATCCAGAGGCACAGCGCTACACGGGATATTCAGTAAATGATTTATGAATTCAGATGATCCCATAACACTTCATTTTAATCACTAAAAATTCAGGTGTTGAACTTTTTCAATATTAAGGATAAATTGGCTCTAAGGTATCCGTCAACATGGTATAGTGGTAAATCATGCTAAACCTAGAGGACCTGGGCTCCAATCCTGGCTCTGTTTCTTATTACCTGCCTGGCTTTGGACAAGTCATTCAGTCTCTCTCGTCCTCAGTTTTCTCATCTATACAATGAAGGTGTTGGACTAGATGGACTAGAAAGTCCCTTCTAGATCTCAACTCTATTGTACCATATTCTCTGATGGTCCCCCTAATAATTGAATTTAGTGAAGCAATTGATGAGGGTAAGAATACTCAGTCCTGTGGCCATAGAACCAAGTTTTCTTTAAAGATATAATAAGGACGTAATTCCTGGTGTAACAGAAATAACATTATATTTAGAGTCAAAAGACCCCAGTCTGTACTACCTGCATGACATTTAAAAAGTCATGTGATCTCTTAGGCTCTCAAGCTCCTCATCAATCCAATGAGGGGATTGTGTATGTGCTCTGATCTCTTTATGCTCTAAATAATAAAATATGGAGATAGGGCTAATACCTGCATTAGAGGTTCATCAGTCGTTGTGAGAAAGACACACCAGTATCACTAATTGCATGTGACAGAAAGATACACCACTCCTGATGCATGATGAGCCCACTCAGGCTTCAAGCAGGCCTTTCCAATGAAAAGAGACAAAAGGAGATGACTTTTTAAAAAGAACGTTATAGGAGAGAAAGAAGAAATGACAAAGGATGAGCCAATCTGTCTGCCACCAGGATCTGAACTATATTTACACAGAAGTCTTTAAACATCAACCTTTCCCAAAAGATGTGGCTTCAAGGACAAATAAACATTCAAGATTAAGAGGAGGGGGCAGCCAAAGCAAGAGAAAAGGGGATTTCTGGATTCTAAGTCTATTGTGAGTTTAGAGTGTATCTCTTTATGTCTCACAGTGCCACTGAGAACTAAGGTATTTATCATCAGATACTCAGCGTTCCACACTGCTGCTAAGAAGCTGGGGAGCTGGAGGCTGCATAGAGTGAAGAGAGAAGAATGAAAAGGAAACAGACACCAGCTAGGAAAGGGTTTTCCTGCCTCAAGGTTATTACAGGGAAAAAAATAATATTGTACTTTGTTTTATTTTTATTTTACCTTATTTGTTTTTTTTTTTTGGAGGGGGACATAGCAATTGAGGTTAAGTGACTTTTCCAAGGTCACACAGCTAGTAAGTGTTAAATGTCTGAGGCCGCATTTGAACTCTGGTCCTCCTGACTCCATGGCCAGTGCTCTACTCACTGTACCACATATCTGCCCCTGTACTTTGTTTTAGGCACAAGTCTGCAGGAAACAATTATACTCTCTAAAGTCATCCTATGCTCTTAGAACCATCTCTGCACCAAAATGATTTCAGATAAAATTTATAGGAATCTTGAAAAAGAAAAAAATCACAATATGTAGAAAATACAGCTTGTGGTTATTATTTTAGTATAGTCACCTAACAGTAGTAGTCACTATCCTTTTCCTTCCCAGATCACTCCACTCAGGGTTTGAAAAGGTACTCCGCCTTGTGATCAATATTGAGAATCTCTCCTGAATACCAGAAGAGGGTGCTTCCATTTGAAAGAAATAGAGAGGGGTGGCTAGGTGGTGCAGTGAATAGAGCACTGGCCCTGGCATCAGAAGAACCTGAGTTCAAATCTGGCCTCAGACACTTAACACAAAAAACTAGCTGTGTGACCTTGAGCAAGTCACTTAACCCCAACTGCCCTCCAAAAAGCAAAAAAAAAAAAAAATAGTGCTTCTCTTGGTTGTTTCAAGGATCAATTGCTACTGGGTTTGGAGAAAGTTAAGAATCAAAAGGAGAAAAGAAGTCCTCCTTGAAAGAAGGTTCAAAATTTGGTTTCTATACATAATCTATATCCTTTTTTAAAAAAAAAGACCTTTTGTCTTTGAACTAACACCTAACTTTGGGGGGGGGGGAGGGTAGAGTGAGATGGTAAGTCTAGAAAAGGCTTTTAAATCATGGAAAATATTATTTTTTAATATGTTCAGTTTATTTAAAAGGTTTTTAATATATTTCCACAAGACTTAAAATTGGAATTAAATGGAATGAAGTCTACAGCTTATATGGTAATGCTTTTTATATTAATACACTTAGGCTTTTTTTAACCACTCTGATTAAATGCTTTCTATAATTATAACCTCCATTCAGTGAGGTATGCACAAAGAACAGGACAAAAAGGGAGGAGCTAGTAGAATGGGGCCCTAAACTGTATAATTTGGTTGATGGTCAGATGCTCTCCCAGTCATAGAAATAAGAACCTGTACATTATGAATGAAGGTAGCACAGCTGGTGAGTAACAACCAGCTGCCCTGATAGAAATACACGCTTAGGGCTGTTGTACCCTTTGACAACAGGTGATCATTGCATACAGAAAAGCCAACAGTTTAACCACATCTGTGGAATATGGTAATCAATCCACAAGTATTAATTAAAACTCCTATCATGTGCTGGCCACCATAGTAGGTGCTGGTACTCAGAAAGAAGTGTATTACATAGAATGGCCTTGTGACACAGCTCCACAAGCCAAAGTAAGGTATAACATCAAGGCAATTATCCAAATAATTAAAAATCAAGTCCCTATTTCTCTTAAACTGTCCAGATATTAGTTTCGGAGCCTGAAGTGTCTTAACAATTGCTTCAGTCATTCAATCAATAATCAATCAACAAACATGTATTAAGAATCTACTACATGCCAGGCATTGCACTAAGTGCTGTCACTCACTTTATTTTGACTGTGATTACCCGTAGAGTTCCATCTTCCAATGGGCAAATTCTTTTCCATGATATGAGACCCTGGGAACAAGTTTCTAGGTCAGAGTTTTCTTTTATTGACTTTTTTGTTTACTTTTAGGTTACAAGATTGAGTTCTAGAGTCACTTGAGTTTCAGATTTTTCTCCCCTTCCTCCCCATCCCCCAATCCCCACCTTGGTGGCATACAATCATGTATAGGATCTTCAAACTCTTTCACATTGTGCAATAGTCTGGTTGTATAGCTGCTATAGCCAATGGAGTGAACAGTGAGAAGAGAAACAAAAGCCAAACATGGAAAAGAATGATAGCATGCATTGCTTCAGTCTCCTTTCAAACTCTGTAATTTCTGGGTCTTTCTCTGAATGTAGACATCTCCCATCCTGAGACTTGTAGAGTTGTCTTTTAACTGTGAGATGCTGAGAAGCATCCAGTTTTTCAAAATTGGTCGTCACACATATGATGTATCTGTGACTGTGTACAAATTTTTCCTGGTTCTGCTGTTCTCACTCAGCATCAATTCATATAAGCCTCTCCAGGTAAGTATGAAGTCAATCTCCTTCCCATTTCTTATAGCATAATAATATTCCATCACATTCATATACCATAACTTGTTCAGCCATTCCCCAATTGATGGGCATCCCTTAAATTTCCAGTTTTTTGCCAC
>JAQQSW010012868.1:0-12441 GCA_028646575.1 Pseudocheirus occidentalis
ACAGAACAAATCTAAGAGGTTCTGTGAAGTACGGATTAAGTCAAAGGGCTGCACTTGAGGACCTGGAGGGCCACATGTGGCCTTGAGGCTGCAGGTTCTCCACCCCTAGCCTAGGCATTATTAAATAGGGAAAGGCATCCTATCCCACCTCCCCTATAAGGGTTCATCTGATTTTACACAGAAGGCCATTTATTCCTTAATTTGTTCAACATTTAAGCATCAGGCTTTTCTGTGCAGAGTACTGTGACTGTGCCTACTGTTGGAAGAAGATATACATTTTAGATAAGATGTGGTTCCTGTCTTCCTTAAGCTTGTAGTTTAGTCAGGAGATATAACATGCAATATCACATGAAAATTGCATTAGAAAGCTGTAAAATAACATTTTATATAAAGTCTAAGGGGAAAGGTCAGAGAGATGCAAGAAGGCTCTGTGGAGGAGATGACATTTCAATTGAATCTTAAAGAATGGGTAGCAACAGTTAGGGAGGGGAGTAAAGGGAATTCCAGGTATAGGGAATAGTATGAGGAAAAGCTTAGGTTTCCAAAACTACATGACACATTAAGGTAACTAAACAAATCAATTTGGCTAGAACATAAGAGTTCTTGGACAGCAGTAAAAGAGATAAGACTGGGATGGTATGGCAGCGTCACTTAGTGAAGGACCTTAAATGCCAAGCAAAACAGCTTGAACTTTAATGGGGAGTAAGAGAATCTGAGAAGATTTTTGAATAGAAGAATGACAATACCAATCTGTGCATAAGGAAAATTATTGTGGCAGATTATTCTAGACCAAGGATTCTTAATCTGAATACCAATGAACTTGGCTTTAAAAAAAATGTAGTTTAATAACTATTTCAACATGATTAATTTCCTTTGGAATCCTATGTATTTTATTTTATGCACTTAAAAACCATCCTAAGAAGGGGTTCATAGGCTTTACCTCCAAAAGTCAGAGTCACAAAAATAGATTAAGAATCCCTTGAACTATGGGGCGGCTAGGTGGCGCAGTGAGTAGAGCACCGGCCCTGGAGTCAGGAGTACCTGAGTTCAAATCCGGCCTCAGACACTTAACACAAAAAACTAGCCGTGTGACCTTGGGCAAGCCACTTAACCCCAACTGCCCTCCAAAAAGCAAAAAAAAAAAAAAAAGAATCCCTTGAACTAGACATTTTAGAGTAGGGAGAAAGAGGTCATTGCAATAATACTGATGGGTAGTAATGAGGGCTTTTTCTTGGATAGTGGCACTGGGGATAGAGACAAAGGGACATAAACATGTTCTGATTTGTGAATAGGATTGGGGTGGGTGGGTGAACAACATTGCAAATGAGAGGTGAGGGAGAAGGAAGAATCAAAGATAACCCAAAGGTTATGAACGTGAGAAACTAGGCTAATGGCAGTGCCACAAATAGTGAAGTCAGAAGAAGGAATAAGTTTTGGGGAAAGATACTAATCTCAGTTTTGAACATGTTGAGATTAAAGTTCCTGTACTTAGATCTCCTAAAGGCATTTAGGGATGCTCATAGTCAAACTTTGCATTTCCCCAAGAAAAATAATAGCAGTGGCTTCTGTAGACTTTACCCAACGTATCCCAGAAGCCGGAGAATGAGTTGGACCAGTTCTGAGAAGCCCTGATGTGAATTGAAGTCTGTGTAACAATTAAGAAAAACTCAATAATTATAGTAGCAGCTCATATTTATAAAATGGCTTTAAGGTTTGCAGATCGATGTACATGCTCTTATTTGAGCTTCATAGCGATCCTGTGAGGTAAGTGCATTATTATGCTTATTTTTGCAGATGAGGAAAATGGACTCATAGAAGTTAGCAGATCTGCTTATGTCAGACACTTTCTAACTTTAATGCTCCAATTATTTTGTCATGCTGTCTCTAATCTATGCTCCTCCTGTCTTTTGCTTCTAATTCTTTTTAATGCTTCAGTTCTGCTCTTTTAACACCCCTCCTCCCACCTTCTCTTCTTTCCTCTGGCTAATTTGGTACTCCTTTTTCAAGGCAGGGACCTCTAACGTAATGAGCCCCACTGATTTGCCATCAGATAAATAGTATGCCATTAGCTGCCTGTTAGTAACCGTATTTCTTCTTTGAGAAGAGGACTTATTCTCTCTACTGTGAATTATTACTTGAGGATCTCCTACTCCTGTATTTTAAAGTACATCACAATTACTCAGCTGTGATTCCCAAGTCTCTTCCCTCTCATCTGGTTGATTGGAGATTGGGCACAGAAAAGATTTTTAATTTTGTTTTACAAAAGGGTTTATGTACTGAAATAACTGAAATAATACTGAAAAGTTAGAGCAAGAACAGAAGTACAAATACATTCCCAGTCATCTTGCATCACTTCCTTTTCCCTGTTCTGTATACCATCTCAATCTGGTTTTAGTTTTAATAGAAGATATTGATGACTTCTTTTCTCTTCACTCTCCACCTTCAGTTTCATTATCTTGCCTTGTTCTGTAAACCTGCTTTTTTCTCACCAGGTCTTGGGATTATAGAATTTAGAGCTGAGGATCAGCTAGGTGGCACAATGGATAGAGCACTGACTCTGGAGTCAGGAGGACCTGAGTTCAAATTTGGTCTCAGACACTTATTAGTTGTGTGACACTGGGCAAGTCACTTAATGCTGATTGCCTCCCTGCCAAAAAAATTAGAGCTGGAAGAGGCCTTAGAAATCATCTATCCCAGTGGTTCTCAAACCAAGCTCCCTGACAATTACAACTTCAGGTTGGCAGAGAGGCTAAGGGCACCAAATAGCCCATGTTCCTTGTGCCTTCTAAAGTTGTAACTGGTCACTGCATGGATCAAGTTCTTAAGTCTTTCAAAGTTATTTTCCTTAACAATATTGGAGTTGATGTATAAATTGAAATCCTCTTCTGTCTTTCTTCAAATATGGAAATGTTCATTTTTAAAATGATTATTTTCACATTTATAACAAAAAAGTACTTAAAAGTACTAATTAACTAATAGTAACTAATAAACTAACTAGTAACTAATTAAGTTACTAATTCTACAACACCAGAAGTACTCACTGTCCACACTACAGCCCACTACACCAAAAAAAGTTCTCCCTTGTAAAAATAAACATAATCAAGTAAAATGAATTTGAGTGGAATTGGACACGTCTAAGAAGATGGATATCAAGAGGTAGCTAGGGGGGCAGCTAGGTAGTGGAATGAATACAACACCTGCCCTGGAGTCAGGAGGGCCTGAGTTCAAATCTGACCTCAGACACTTAACACTTATTAGTTGTGTGACCTTGGGCAAGTAATTTAACCTCAATTGCCCTGCATTCTTTCTTCCAAAATCAAAAAAGAAGAAAAAAAGGTAGCTAGGAAGCTTTATCTGCAGTCTTCTGGACTTTGATTGATTTTTGCACTGATTAGAGTTAAGTTATACTCATTTAACTCTTCACCAAATCCTACAGTTCTTTTTCAGTTTCTTTAAATTCATTCCACTTGTCATTGCTAATGATACAATATTCCATTACATTCATATACGATAATTTGTTCAGCCATTACACAATTAATGGACGCCTGTGTTTCCACTTCTTTGCTTTAACAAAGAACATTATTATATTTGTACACAGGATCATAGATTTAGAACTGGAGGGGACCTTAGAGGTCACCTAGTTTAACTCTCACTTCCATTCCATTTTACATATGAGAAAACTGAGGCTCGGGGAGGTGAAGTAACCTGCCCTAAGTTGCAAGGTTCTAAATGTCAGAGCAGAGATTTGAACTCATGTTCCTTACTACTAAACTTAACACCACCACTACCATCTCAGCATAGATCCTTTCCTTCTATCTTCGAACAATTTGATCAATCTTGTGGTGGGATTGCTGCATCAAAGGACATGCACAGTGTCTTTTGACAATAGTACCAAATTGATTTTTAGAATGGTTTGTTTACTTCACAGCTCCCCTCTGTAGTGTGTCAGTGTGCCCATCTTTCCATATTCCCTCCAACAATTTTAATTTTTCTTTTTTGGGTTACCTTTGCCAAATTGGCAAACTGATGGGTATGAAGAAGAACTAAGTTCTACTTTAAAACAAAGTTGTTTTAATTTACTTTTCTCTTATTATTAGTAGTTTGGAACTTTTCTTTCCCCAAAGAGTGATTGACAACTTGTATTTCTTTTTTTTTTTTGATAACTTACTTTATTATTCCACTGATCATTTGTCCATTGGACATAGCTATTCTTATATGTTTACATCAGTTCCCTGTATATTAGGTTTTAGGTATTAGACCTATATCAAACCATCCTCATCTTAGTAGAGAAATTGACTGCAAAGATTTTTTTCCTTTGGTTAAATATTTCCCTTCTAATATCAACTGCATTGATTTTGCGCTTTTTTTTTTGGTGGGGGATATGGGGGAAGGCAGGGCAATTGGGGTTAAGTGACTTGCCCAAGGTCACATGGCTAGTAAGTGTTAAGTGTCTGGATCCAGATTTGAACCCAGGTCCTCCTGACTCCAGGGCTGGTGCTCTATTCACTGAGCCACCTAGCCACCCCTGCATTGATTTTGGATATGCAAAAACTTTACATTTTTAAGTAATTAAAATTGTTCACTTTATTTCTTATGATACTCTCCAATGCTTGATTGGTGTAAAGCCAAGCAGGAACAGCTCTCCAGAAGACTGTTGGTGTGAATAGCTTTAAGGTTCTGATCACATAGTATAGTAAAGTTGCTATTAAGCAATAAACTAAGGCAAAACATTCACAGAAACCAAAGCACAGCATTCACAATGGTATAACATAACAACTTATCACTAAAGTGGCCACATAGTTTTAAACAAGAGATATCATTCAGTAAGTCTTTAACTCAATCATAAGGAGCAATTCTCCTTAGGTGACACAGAATACAAAGGTCAAAGTTTTCCCACCCCTAGGTCACATTGTCTTAATCTCTCCGTCAAAAAGTCTCCTTTCTTCTTGACTGGAGATTAGTTTCCAATCATTCTTAACTCAATCATCCTTAAGGGGTACAAGATACAAAGTTATCCCACACCTAGATCACAGTAAATCATGATCTTGCCAATCAGCACTAAGTACCCAAGGAGAGGTCTTTTCATCTTGGCCCAAGGCTGGCTCCCAAATTCCATGGTTCTTCTTCTACAGGTCCAGCTCCCAGGATCTACCCAACTGTCACCTGGATTCACAGGCAGACAGCTCCCGTTCCATATTGAAGCTCACAGTGTCCAGTATATCTCAAGTCCTTCCCAGTTTCTGTTTCTGGGAAGACAAAGCTTAAAAGAGCCACAATAGCATTCACGCACATTGCCAACACCATCATCAGTTCACTTTCTGCCTGTGAAATCAACATAGACCCACAAACAAGGTCTGAGAAATCAACACAAAACAGCAGTATAGTCCCAGGACCTCTGAAAACATCGGTAAAACCCTCCTCCAGGACTTCTGTAAACAAACAACAAGAAAATTCTCTTTCATGGCTTCTGAACCAGCAGTAAGGTCCCAGGGCTTCTGTAACAACAGTAACATCCTCTATCAGCAGACAGATCTGACAAAGTAACATCAACACAGACAAAGTTCTAGCTCTACAGCCGTGCTTCCTAGCAGTTTTGCTCTATCCCAGCCTGTGCTTCTACTTTAATATGGTTATTAGCCCCTCCATGTTCTACCCCTTCCTGTTGCATCACCAAGTTCCTTCCACTGTGGGATTCACAGGTTTTGTTTCTTAACAAAGACTTGATATAATCATGGCAAGGCTCAAAGGCACTTGAAGTGAAACAAGGTGCTAAATAAATAACTGAAACATGCTGAGTATTCTTTTGCTTGCCATTAAACTGATTAATAATATTTTGACTATCCATAAGTGTAAAAGGTATTATGGTATTTTATATCTAGTTAATATATCCATTTGGAATTTTTGTTTTTTGGAATGAGATGTTGCCTGTTTCTCCTAGAATGCTTTCCAATTTTCTGGGTTTTTTTCTTCAAATACTGAGTCCTTAACATGTTCTTGGGTTTATTGAATGCTATGCCATTATATTCAATTCTTTCTGTATATTGTGCACATAATCTGTTCTGCAGAATAACTATTTCATTTTAAAGTCAGTGTTAAATAATTTTATTGATTACTGCTTTGTATTATAGTTTCAGATCTGGTATTGTTAGGTCTAATTTCCACTTTTTTCATTATTTCTTCTGATATTCTTATCTTTTGTACTGTCATTCATATTTTTAAATTATTTTTTCTAGTTTTAAATCTTTTGGCATTTTCACTGGTATAGCACTGAACTTATAAACTAATTTAGGAAGCATTGTCACTTTAATTATAGTATCATGGCTAATTAGTTCTCCTCCACTTATTCATTTACCTTCTGTAAAAATTATTTAGCAGTTATATTCATGTAATGTTGCTATTTGTCTTTCTTAATTGAACTTCCAGATATTTAATACATTCTGTAGTTATTTTGAATGTCTTTTTCTATCTCTCTGTGCTGGATTTTGTTGTTGTTATATAGAAAGTCTGATAACTTTTGTAGGTCTGTCTTATATTTTGCTACTTTATTGAAGTGGATAATTATTTCTATTACATTTTTAGGATTCTCTAAGTAAATAATCATAAAAAAGCAATAATTTCATTTCTTTTTCATTTATGCTAATTTTTCCAATTTATTTTTCTTCAATTATTGTTATAACTAGAATTTATAGAACAGTATATACATCACTTAGCAAAGTGTTTTGTACAATTAATAAATGTTTATTTATTAAATAAACTGACTAATATTAATAACAGTGGTGACAATAGACATCTTTATTTTACTCCTGATTTTATTGAAAATCCCTCTAGTGTTTCTCTATGATATGATTATCTCTAGATAATGTTGGGTACTGATTTTAGACATTTTTTTATCATAATAAATAAAAACCCATCTCCCTAAGCTCATGAATTTTTTAAAAATTTATTTTATTGACTTGTTTGTTTACTTTTAGTTTACAAGATTCAGTTCCAGAATCACTTGAGTTTCAGATTTTTCTCCCCTTAGCTCATGAATTTTTTATCCATAAAATATCATGTTTTGTCAAAAGCTTTTTCTGCCTCTATTCACATAGTCATGTGATTTTTATTTTTAAAATTAATATTCTCTATATGTTGTATAGTTTTCCAAATAGTGACACTACTCTGAATTCCTGGTATAATTCCAAGCTGGTGATGATGAGTAATCTTTTTAATATGTTACTGTAGCCTGTTTGCTAATATTTTATTCAATATTTTTGCATTAATATTCATTAGAAGTATAGTTCTATGATTTTCTTTCTGTGACTTCTCTTTCCCCCATCTACATACAAGGACCATATTTATCTCATAGAGAAGTTTGGTAGTATGATTGGTGAAATCTGAAATAACTGAGGAAACAAAGACTGAGTTTCCAAGCATATCAATTTATTAAGAAATGCATGCCAATTGCATAACAAGTTGGGACCAGGTCTCCTTAGCTTGGCACTGAATCTTGAATAAAGAGGGAGATAGATTTTTGTACATTAAAAAAAATTAGCAGGATATAAACCAGGATACAAGGTAAAGTAATCTGATTTCTAATTGGAGGAAAGCAATGCAAAGATCCAAGACAACTTTGAAGGACACGTGATAGAAAATGCTGATCACATCCAGAAAAAGAACTATGGGGTCTGAATGCAGATTGAAGCATATTACTTGCTCTCTTTTTTTGTTTGTTTGTTTCTTCTTTCTTATGATCTCTTTTATTGGTTCTAATTCTCCTTTAAAACATGACTACTGTGAAAGTAGGTTCAATATGAATGTATACGTGGAGCCTATATCAAATTATATGCTGTCTTGAGGTGGGAAGAGATGGGGAGAAAATTTGGAACTCAAAATCTTATGGGAGAGAATGTTGAAAACTAAAAATAAATAAATTTTTAAAAAATGAAGCAGTGCAGAGCCAAGATGGCAGAGTAAAAGCAGGAACTTGTCTGAGCTCCCACTCCAACCACCTGCAATATCTGCCACATGGCTGCTTCCGGAGCTCCTGGCCCGCAGATCATAGGGGGGACCAAGCGACCACTTGGAGGGTAATTGCTCTTGCTTTGACTCGGATCACAGTCTTGGGCAGTGGTCCTGGGGTGAGTGTGCCAGAGCTTGTGGTGGCTGCAGAGAGGGTGCTCTCCTCATAGTTTTGACAACTGCAAAAACCCCAGTGATTTGGGACATAGCTCTCTCTACTCTGGAAGCAGAGTTCTACTGTGGCAAAGAGCTGAAAGGTCAAATTACCAGCTGGCAAGATGAGCAGGCAGAGGAAGTACAATCACACCACAGAATCCTTTTTTGGGGACAAAAAGGATCAAAACATAGAACCAGAAGAAGTCAAGAAAGTCAAAACTCCTGCATCAAAAGCTTCCAAGAAAAATATGAAATGGTTACAGGCCATGGAGGAGCTCAAGGATTTTGAAAATCAGTTAAGAGAAGTAGAGGAAAAATTGGGAAGAGAAATGAGAATGATGTCAGAAAATCATGGAAAGTGAGTCAACAGCCTGCTAAAGGGGACCCCCCAAAATACTGAAGAAAATAATTCCCTAAAAAATAGACCAACTCAAATGCAAAAGAGGCCCAAAAAGCCAATGAGGAGAAGAATGCCTTAAAAAGCCACATTGTCCAGATAGAAAAGAAATTTCAAAAGCAAACATTTTTGAAAAGGGACAGGGTCAAAGTAGAAAATAGAATAAGTGTGGGGCAGTTTAGGATGGAGGGAAATATAGTTAGTCTTTCACAATATAACTACTATGGAAATTTTTTGCATAACTACACATGTACAACCTGTATTGAATTGCTTATCTTCCTGACAGGGGTGGATGAGATGGGAAGAAGGGAAAGAATCTGGAAATAAAAGTTTTAAAAACAAATGTTAAAAAAAATTGTCTTGTACATGCAACTGGGAAATAAGATGTATGGATACTGGGATATAGAAATCCATCTTGCCCTACTAGAAAGTTAGAGGGAGGACAGAGGAGAATATAAGGGATAGCAGATTGGAGGAAGGGGTATACAATAGGCTTGATATCTTGGGGTATGGGGTAGGGAAAAGATGGAGAGAAAATTTATAACTCAAAATCTTGTGGAAATAAATATTGAAAGTAAAAGTAAATAAAAGATAAAAAAAAGAAATGAAGCATGTTTAGTCATATGACTCTTACTAAGAATATTATTGATTATATTTTTATTAAGAATCAAAGTGTTTTGAACACTTATATAAGAAAAATTTTAAATATTTTATTTTGTATTTTATCTCATTTTTTAATTTCTTTTTTTGGGTGTATGTTGGGGGTCCATGCTCAATTTTTTTTTTCTAAACAAAAGTTTAAAGACCACTAAAAGATAAAACTTGAGCTTGGTCTAGCTAAAGAAGACTAACCTTCTTAAAAACAAAGGAAAAATTTTGCCCCTTCTGGAGGTAGAGAGGGGAAACAATGACAGTTAGCTATGTGCAGAGAAGTGTTTTATTGAAGCTGTGGTACTGGTGATTATCTGTTTGAGGATTCTCTTGTTATTTTTGCTCACAGTGGGGTGGGATTGGAAAGGTTGTCTGTGTACATCATAGAATAATCATTTTCAAAGATCACACAGCAGAAGAACTAAGTAGGCTTAGCAACTGCTCAGGAGAACTTACTCTCATTTTCATATATCTTTCTCCATCTGTGTACATGCATAATTTCTTCATGAATACACACATTTATTCTCTATGCATGCATTCAGACACTTTTTTTTTCAAAGAGAGAGAAGGCATTAGTCAAGTACATTTTGGGGAGCTAAGCTTTAGAATTTTAGACCTATTACCAGCACATCCTGTATGTGACTCTATGCTGACTTGCAGTTAACAGACCTTGTAATATAAGGAATTATTAATTAACTCTGGGTTCTAGGTTGCCATGCAAGGCTTGGTAATGGTGTCATTCCATCTTGGATTGGAGGCTCTCCCTCCCAGGGAGAAAGGTTATCATTCGATTAGATTAGGATGAAAGTGTGGAGACTGTGTATGTCTTGGGAGAACTGGTATCAACAGGGCATCTGCTCTTTTAACTGTCATTCTCTCTCTCTCTTTCTCTCTCTCCCTCTCTCTCTCTCTCTCTTTCTCTCTGTCTCTGTCTCTGTCTCTCTCTTTCTCTCTCTCTCTGTCTCTGTCTCTTTCTCTCTTCTCTCTCTCCCTCTCTCTCTCTCTCTCTCTCTCTCTCTCTCTCTCTCTCTCTCTCTCTCTCTCTCTCTCTCTCTCTCTCCCTCTCTTTCTCTCTTTATAAGAACTAGAGAGTAGTATAACAAGCCATGCAGCAAAGAAAATAATTATGAGTAAGCCCTCAGGGAGATTCTGGTAATTGTTTAACAACTGGTTCTGCAAAAAGAAAAAAAAATGACATATGACACACTTTTAAGTTTAATCTATTTTATTAATAGTTTTTTTCCCCATCACTTTCTTAAGTTCAGACAATCAAATAAAACAATAAATCAAATCCTGAATATTTGACAATCTACTTGGGAAAGTTTGAGCTGGCTCCAGTACACCCAGGCCTCTGCCCCAGGTCAGCATTCTGCAACCTACAGAGAAAGTGGGGGTTGATCTGGGGTGTTTACCATAACTGATGAATTCCCTCTAGGGAGGGTGTGGAGAGTGAGTGATCACTGACAATCCTGAGAGGATTAAGGACTTCTCCTTGGCACAGGTTCCCTCCAACTGTTGTGAATCTGAGTATGTATACTCCCCTCCTCGTTTTTTTTTTGAGGGAGGGGTTGAAGGGGAAGAAGGCAAGGCAATGGGGGTTAAGTGACTTGACTAAGGTCACACAACTAGTATGTGCATCAAATGTCTGAGGTCAGATTTGAACTCAGTTCTTCCAGATTCTAGGGCCACTAAACCACCTAGCTGCAGCCCCACCCCTCTCTGCTTTAAAAAGGGTAAATTGCAGAGTTTGTCTTTTCCTTTTTCAAAGAGAGATGAGAGACTTTTGAACCTAAGGGGTTCTTGTATATGATTGTCCATTCAAAATTAAGAAGTATTTCTTTTCTCAGCAGAAGTAACTAGACACTAGAGCCATGGAGGCAAGAGTGGGGCAGATGATATTTCCCACAAAACAGGGGTTCTTACCCATTTTTGTGACCTAGACCCTTTTGGCAATCCAGGGAAGCCTATGAGTTCTTTTTCAGAATAATGTTTTTATACCATCTTTAGCATTATGAAAGAAACTGATTATACTGAAAAAGTTATTTAAAAATAAGTTCTTGGGTCCCAGGTTAAGAGCTCCTGCCCTAAATCCTGAAGTCTGCATGAGTCTCTAACATAGGATAGAAACTTGGGCTTATTTTCCTTTTCTTCCCTAAAAACCAATTAGACAGATTCCTGTGGTGGTGGTGATGGTGATAGTGGTGGTGGGGAGGGGAGCTAGGCTTCTTCAGTGAGAGCCTTATGGCAGTTCCTATGTACATTTCACAGATTTAATTTTCAGAAGGGAAGCAAGTTAGAATTACTGAGCATGTGATGTTACCATAGTGATGCTACCTACCCAAAGCAATATATTGCTACCAGTGCATGGACTTGCTTGAGACCCCTGCAAGGCAAAAGGGGAGAGAGTTGTTGTAGAATACCATTGCTGTATAGGTAAAGCAGTTATAGGAGAACAGAGGCCAATGAGGGACAGCATAGGTGTGTGGCTTCTTCATTTCCATAGGCAGCACACAGATGTGATGAGGTGTAGGCTCTGGGACATGCCCCCCCCCCTTCCCCTTTGAGCTTTCCTTGAATCTTTGAGGTACATACTCTGGGAAACCTCTTCAAGTCTGATTGTCATTAACTCCACCTGAAGTACTGGAGTCTGATTGTTATTAACTCCACCTGAAGTCCCTCCCCAAACTCATTACTGGAGTCAGACCTCATTGGCTCCTCCTCTGAACCACCCCTAGACTCCTCTGTATATAAGACCCCATCTTTCCTCCATGCTTTGTGAGAGCGCTGTGAATGGCTTGGCAGAGACTTCTAACCCTAAACCTAATTAAAGTCCCAGCACTAACTCTAACTCTAATTGGCATCCCAGAACTAACCCTAAACCTAACCCTAACTCTAACACTAATTCTCGAGCCAGCACTAACCCAAACCCTAACCCTAACCCTAATTCATGTCCCAACCCTAACCTTAAACCTAATTCAGGTCCCCAAACTAACCCTAACCTTAAACCTAACCCTAATTTACATCCCAGCACTAACCTTAACCCTAACCCTAACCCTAACCTTAAACCTAAACCTAACCCTAACCCTAAACTGAAATATAACCCTAAACCAAACCCTAAACTAACCCTAACCCTAAACCTAAACCTAACTCTAACCCTAATTCTCGAGCCAGCCCTAACTCGAACTCTAACCCTAACCCTAATTCACATCCCAACCCTAACCCTAAGCCTAATTCAC
>JAQQSW010012869.1:0-12440 GCA_028646575.1 Pseudocheirus occidentalis
TTTTTTGCCTACCTTTCCCTGGGCCTTTATTACATATAATTTTTATTGCATCATGATCTGAGAATGATGCCTTTAGTATTTCTGCCTTTCTGCACTGAATTGTGAGGTTTTTATGCCCTAGTACATGGTCTATTTTTGTGAATGTGCCATGTACTGCTGAGAAGAAGGTATATTCCTTTTTATCCCCATTCAGTTTTCTCCGGAGATCTATCATGTCTAGCCTCTCTAAAATTCTATTTGCCTCCTTAAGGAAGTTGAGGGGATACCTGTTAATTGGGGAATGGCTGAACAAGTTGTGGTATACATACATACATACATATATATATATATGTGTGTGTGTGTGTGTGTGTGTGTGTGATACAATACTGTTATGCTATAAGAAATGATGAGGAGGCAGACTTCAGAAAAAATCCTGGAAAGACTTAGACAAACTGATGCTTAGCGAAGTAAGCAGAAATAGGAGAACATTAAACACAATAGCAGCAACATTGTACAACAATCAACTATGACAGACTTAGCTCTTCTCAACAATAAGACTTAAGACACTTACAAATGACTCATGATGGAAAATGCCATCCACATCCAGAGAAAGATCTATGGAGTCTGACTGCAGATCAAAGCATAGTATTTTCACTTTTTCTTTGTTCTTTTTATTCTCGTGGTTTTTCCCTTTTGTTCTGATACTTCTTTCACAACATGACTAGTATGGAAATATGTACATGTACAACCTATTGCACATGTACATATCAGATTGCACATGTACAACCTATATCAGATTGCTTGCTGTCTTTGGGAGGGGTGAGAAGAGAGAAAAGAGTGAGAAAAATTTGGAATTCAAAATCATATAAAAATGAATGTTGAAAACTATTTTTACATGTAATTGCAAAAAATAAAATATTAAATGGGGAAAAAGGAATAGCAAGTTGAACATAACAGATCTGTAGTTTCATGTGCATTATCTTTTTCGTTGTTTTGCATAATGAAAATGCTTATTTTATTTCTTAGGTTCAGAATAAAATAAATGTTAAAAATTTGCTTAAAAAAGAAATTGAACAAGCCACAAAAAGGAAAAAACCTATGACCAGATGAGATTATGAGAGTTTCCTACCAGAAATTTAAAGAAAGTTAATTCCAATTCCATATATATTTTTTTAAAAAATAGAGCTCTATAAAATTCCTTTTATGTCATATATAGTCTTGATAACTAAATTGGAGAGTCAAAACAGAGAAAGAAAACAGACCAATTTCTCTAATGAATATTGATTCTTAAATTTTAAATAAAATATATGAGCCAGGAGACTACAGTAATATGTCACAAATCTCAAAACCTACCAGGCTAGATTTATACCAGGAATATAGGACTGGTTTAATATTAGAAAAACTCTAAACTTAACTGACTATGTTAGTGACAAAAACAACAAAATTTTATTATTTAAATAGATGCTGAAAAGCCTTTTGATAAAATGCAATACCCATTCTTGTAAAAAAAAATTAGAAAGCACAGGAATAGATGGAGCTTTCCTTAGAATGACAAATATTATCTGTCTACAGCTAAGAGCAAGTATTATATACAGTTGGGATAAGCTAGAAGGCTTTCCAATAGGATCAAGAATGAAGCAAGGGGGTCCAATATTACTATTACTATTGAACAATGTCCTAGAAATGTTAGCTATTGAGCAATAAAAAAAAGGAAAAGAAATTGAATGGATGCACATAGAGAAGGAGGAAACACTTATGCACTGTTGGTGGAACTGTAGTCAAATTATTTTGTAAAGCAATTTGGAACTATGCTGAAAAAGGCATTAAACTAATACTGCTAGTAGGTTGATAGCCCCAAAAAACCAAAGTAGGAGAAAAAGGACCATTATGTACAAAAATATTTATAACAACTCTTTTATGGGGGCAAAGAATTGGAAAGTGAGGTGATGCCCATAAATTGGGGAATGGCTGAACAACTTATTGTATATGAATGTGAGTGAATACTATTGTGCTATAAGAAATGAAGGGGATGGTTTTAGAAAACACCAAGAAAACTTGTATGAATGGATGCAAAATGAAAACAACCAGAAAATCAAATTATACAATAATAGCAATATTGTAAAGATAATCAACTTTGAAAAACTTTGTAACTCTGATGAAAACAGTGACAAGTCATCATTCTAAAGAACCATGATGAAACATACTATCTACTTTGAGATAATGGACTCAGAGTACAGATTGAAGCATATTTTTTCTTTGTCTTTCTCTTCTCTTCCCTCCCTTCTCTCTCCTCCCTACTCTCCCTTTCCCTTCTTTCTCCTTCCTTCCTTCCTTCCTTCCTTCCTTCCTTCCTTCCTTCCTTCCTTCCTTCCTTCTTTCCACTAATGGAAAAGTTTATTTTGCATAATTATACATATTTCTTTTTCTTGTCTTCACGATCCCAATATGATCTTCCAAAGGTTTGACAAAAAATATTGGTACATCAGAAGTGCTTAAGCTCTTGTTAACTAAAAAAAACACAACAAAACAAAACCCTTTTGGGGGGCATGGAGCCAAGATGGCAAGAGTAGAAGCACTAACTTGGTGTGGGCTACAGCTCCAAACAATTCCAAAATCTGTAAAAAAAAATGACTCTAAAATTTTTTTAAAGCTACAGAACCCACAAAGTAAAAGAGAGAAGCAAATCTCCCACTGAAGACAGCCAGAAGGCAGGAAAGATCTATCACAGCATGCTGGGAACCTAGCACAGTCCTACAGGAGTCATGGTTCCAGCCCAACCAGCAGTGGTCAGAGCAGACTTCAGGAGGGTGAGTAACCAGCAGCTGTGGTGGCTTCCAGACTTCTCAACTCAAACACCAAAGACAAAGTAAAAGGTCAGTGTGGAACTTTGTTGGAAGGGGGGGAACCACAAGAGTGCAATCCAGCTGCTTCCCTTTGGGGTGGAGCATGGCTGACTCAGGAGCTCCTGGCCTGGGGGAGGGGGAGCAAGCAACCATTCAGAAGGTAACTGCTCTTGCTTTATCCTCCTTACATCTGGATTATGGTCTTGGGTGGTGGTTCTGGGGTGTGTGACCAGTGAGCCAGAGCTTGTGGGGGCTGTAGAGATGGCACCCTCCTATTAGCTCCAGCAGCTGTGAAAATCCAAGCTATTTGGGACAAAGCTCTCTCCATTCTGGAAGCAGAGTTTTACTGTGGCAAAGAGCTCAAGGATCAAGTAATTAGCTTGCAATATGAGCAAGCAGAGGAAGCACAAACAAATGATAGAATTCTTTTTTTGGGTGGATGAAAAGGATCGAGGCATGGAGTGGGAGGAAGACAGTGAAGTCAGAACTCCTGCATCAAAAGCCCCCATGAAAAATATGAACTTGTTATAGGCCATAGAGGAGCTCAAAAAAATTTTGAAAATCAATTAAGAGACATGGAGGAAAAATTGTGAAGAGAAATGAGAATGATGTAGGAAACTCACAAAAAGTGAGTTAACAGCCTGCTAAAGGAGGCCCCCCAAAATACTGAAGAAAATGACACCTTAAAAAATAGACAAACTCAAATGGCAAAAGAGGCCCAAAAAGCTGAAGAGAAGAAGAATGCCTTAAAAAGCTGAATTTGACAAATGAGAAAGAAATTTCAAAAATTCACTAAAGAGAATAACTTTTTCAAAATTAGACTGGAGTGATGTGAAACTAATGACCTTATGAGAAATCAAGATACTATAAAACAGATTCAATGGAATGAAAAAAATAGAAGGCAATGTGAAATATTTCATTGGAAAAACCACTGACTAGAAAATAGATCCAGGAGAGATCATTTAAAAATTATCGGACAACCTGAAAGCCATGATCAAAAAAATAACCTAGACACCATTTTTCAAGAAATTCTCAGGCAACACTGCCCTGATATTCTAGAACTAGAGGGCAAAATAGAAATTGAAAGAATTCACTGATCATCTCTTGAAAAAGATCCCAAAAAGAAAAGTCCTAGAAATATCATAGCCAAATTCTTGAGTTCCCAGGTCAAGGAGAAAATATTACAAGCAGTCAGGAAGAAAGTATTTGAGTATTGTGGAAACACAATCAGGATAACACAATACCTAGCAGCTTCTACATTAAGGGACTGAAGGGCTTGGAATATGATATTATTGAGGTCAAAGGAGCTAGGACTAAAACCAAGAATCACCTACACAGCAAAACTAAGCATAATGCTTCAGGGGAAAATATGATTATTCAATGAGACAGAGGACTTTTAAGTATTCTTTATTTTTATTTTTTTGCTTTTTGGAGGGCAATTGGGGTTAAGTGACTCGCCGAAGTCACACAATTACTTTTTTTTTTAGTGTGTGTGTGTTAAGTGTCTGAGGCTGGATTTGAATACAGGTCCTCCTGACTCCAGGGCCAGTGCTCTATTCACTCTGCCACCTAGCTGCCCCAACTTTCAAGTATTCTTGATGAAAAAAAACAGAGCTGAACAGAAAATTTGACTCTCAAATACATGAAGCAAGAGAAGCATGAGAAGGTAAACAGGAAAAAGAAATCCTTGAACCCAAGCCCTACCTTGTTCACCTCATTCAACTTCTCTGCACTTCAGTTTATTTGTAAAATGAGGTTGTACTTAATTATGTAAGTTATTTTCCAGTTTCATTTGTATTCCTGATAGAACTCTGACTTAGTAGGAATGGAGTTGATCTTGGAATCAGTAGATCTATACTCAAATCCTTACTTTAATAAAGCCGTGTGTTCTTGAGAAAGTCACTTTACCTTTCAGGGCCTTGGTTTCCTCATTTCCTCATTTGAGGCCATCTCCTCAAAAATGAGGAGACTGGACAACATGATCTTTAAGGTTATTTTCAGTTCTAAAGCTCTGTCCTAATTCTATGATGGTAGTATATTGGATAACAGCTGGAAACTGAGGTCCAGAGAAGATAAGGGACTTGCCTTGTCCAACATGTAGAAAGTAGCAGAGGTAGGATTTGAACTCAGGTCTTCTGATTCCAAATCTAATTGTCCTTTTTTGACATCTATAACTCTCTACAATGCTTTCCTCCTTTCCTTCAACCAGAGATATTAAGTTAGCATAACCAAAGTCTTGCTTTTGTTGTGATGATTAAACTATATTTATAGAACAGTGTAGTGCCCTGTGAACAGTATACACTTAATAAATGTTTGTTCCTTTTCCCCTGTGACTGTTCAAAGTACCAGAATCAACCCAAAACCTCTGGACTGTGACTACCCATGAAATCAAAAATCTCTTTTCTCTAGCACAAGATTTATTTTTAAATTGTATCCACAACTACACACATACTTCCTCCCTAGGTCTGAGCTGGGAAATTTGAGCTGCAATCATTATTTGCAGGTAGGAGTTTTTGCCTAGCTTTCTGGGTTGCCTACAGCTGCTGCTGACTTCAGGGAGAACTAACTGCCTGAAAAGCTCATGGAAATCTTAAATAAATAAATATTGCACTCCTTCTTGCTAAAGAGAACTCATAAGAGCATGAAAACTGTAGTAAATGGTTGGTTGCACTTTGATCCCAATGAAGCTCAGAGTTGTTCAATTTATTGCTTACTCTGAAAGCATTCAGGGCCAACTATATGCAAAAGTTAGAACAATACTTCATTCTGCAGAGATAGAATTTGGCTGGGAGCTTTGTTCAGCTTTCCAAACCAATACTGACTTCCTTCACAGACCTGCTGGTTGACTCCTTTCTTCAAATTGAGGTTGTGGGGAACCTATGGCCTTGAGGCCACATTTGGCCCTCTAGGTCCTCAAGTGTGACCCTTTCACTGAATCTAAACTTCCCTTTAATAAAAGAATTTGTTATGTAAAACTTGAACTCAGTCAAAAGGCTGCCCCCAAGGACTTGGAAGGTCATGTGGTGCTGCCTTGAGGCTGTAGGTTCCCTAGCCCTGGACTAAGGAAAGTAGGGAATTGACAACTATCCCTGAGATCCTTTGTGCATGCTTTTGCAATGGTAATTTGCCTGGGTATGTGGAGTTTTACTTAGGCTAATTACTGGACTGTAATCTTCCACTTAGTCACCCTTTCTCTTTAAAGCAATTCAGGGTCCTAAATTTGGAAAGCATGTTCTCTGGGATCTTGAAAGTAAGGAACAAGTTCAGAGAAAGTCTTCTTGGCTTTGAAAAAGTCACACTTCAAAATTAAAAATGAACTACGCCAAAGCCATAGAATTCTCTTGCTATAGCACTTCAGATAAAACAACAACAGCAACAACAACAACCTTCACCTCTCAGTGGCAAACATCTCATTTCATAATGCAGTTAATGGCAAGGAAAAGCTCTAGCAACATTGTTGACTGCTCTCTATAGTCTGAGTTTCTTTTATGCTGTTTGCCTATTTCCCCAGCCAAATACATGAAGTTCTAACTCTTTGTCAAGGTAGGACTCTGCTTCCAGTGGGGGTGAAGGTAGGGGTGGGTATAATGTCCCAGGCTTCTGGGGTTTTGTGTCAGCTGCTGGGTCCCACTGTGTGGGCCCAAAGTTATGGAAGCAGCGGCAGCTGGTGCCACAACCATCACCTCTACTGCTCCAGGGCTAAGGCTGGACCACGCTCCTCTTTTGCTTAGGTCCCACAGAGTTTTCCCACTGACCTTCTATGCTGTCTTTGGATTTTGTGGTTTGAGAAATCTGGAAATTGCCACAGCAGCCAGTGATTCAGTCCCCTGAGGTCTACTCTGGCCCCTTCTGTGCAGGTGCAGCTCATGTCAGACTGTACTCCACCCCCAGCCCAATGTGATATACCCTTCCTGTCCACCTTCCTAAGGTGAACCTATAATTTAGGTTGTTTGGGGCTGGAGATTTGTTTCCCTCTGTGATTTTGTGGGTTCTGTAGCTATAGAATTTGTTTAGAGTAATTTTACAGGTATTTGGAGGGGTTTGGGGGAGAGTTCAGCCAAGTCCCTACTTTTACTCTGCCATCTTAGCTCTGCACTTGTTGACCAATTTTTATGCCACAGGGCATCACCTCTATTTGCAGGTCCAGGGTTAATTATGAAAATATAATACTTTGCTTTTTATGGGGAACTGGGACATACACAGGAACAAACAGATTTTTCACAAAAATTTAATTCTACTACTATGTGATAATATTGAATATGTTTGTAGAAATTAATTTAAAAGATATATGTATATATACATGCATATATACAGTGATTTCTAAACAATTCATTGATTTTTAGTTGTTTTCTGTCACATCCAGCTCTTCATGACACCATTTGGGGTTTTCTTGGCAAAGATATTGGAGTAGTTTGCCATTTCCTTCTGTGGTTCATTTTTTCAGAGAGGAAACTGAGGCAAATGGGTTAAGTGACTTACCCAGGGTCACACAACTAGTAAATGTCTGAAGCCACATTTGGACTAAGGAAGTTAAGGCCTAGCAGTCTATTCACTGTGCCACCTAGCTGCTCCTTCTAAAGAATGCCTTGTACTACAACTGGCATCTAGTTTTGGGACCTGAAAAGAAAAATCCATTCAATCCTCTGGGTTCCCTGGGACATTCCCAGTAGCTCAGCAGCCACCCCAAAGCCCCAGAAACTTGAATGTTGTAGATGCTGAACGTTCAGGTGCCAGTCACATCAATATTTGACTCCAGAACATATCCATTCCTGATTTCAGGATAATGCCTTTTCCCTAAGATAGGAATCAAAATCATTGTCTCATTTGGTTATATAAGGGTATGAATCCCACCCAATCACACTTAGAGATAAACTAACCAACCAGAGTAAAAAGAGGAAGACAGAATAGTAGGTCTAAACCTTGGGTTGTACAGAAGAGAGACACTGGAATTGCCACTAATACTGGATTACTGAAATATCGGTAGTTGGATCCTTTGCTCCAAGGACTCTTTCTATCCAAATTATAAGGATGGCAACTGCTGGACTGTAGAAAACAGTGTTGGGGTGTGACAAGGATGCCTCAGCCTAAACTATGACACAAATAAGACTGTAAGGAACACAAATTGCCAGCTAAATACCACAGTGGGCAGAGTATTGGGCCTGGAGTTAGTAAAACTTCAGTTAAAAACCCTACTCAGACATTTCCTCCTTGTGTGACCCAGGGGAAGTCACTTAATTTCTGTCTGTCCCAGTTTTCTCAATTGTAAAATGAAAATAACAATAGCACCTACCTCACAAGGTTGTTATAATGATCAAATGAGATATTTGTAATGTGCTTAGCACAGAGCCTGGAAAACAATGGGGACTTAATCAATACTTATTCTTTTCTGCCTGTTTCAGCACACCCTGACAGCATCCCTGACTCTCCTGATTTTCCTTTTGTAGTTGGCTTCTCTGGCTCCCAGACTGATACTTTTGTCTTCTTTTTTTTACCCTTTTAGTTGTGTACCGCTGAGACTATTTATCTAGCAGAATGATCTTTTTATTCTCTCCATCCTTTCTGGTCTAGTAGCCCATGGAACAAGTGAGACACAATACTTTGTTATTTACTCCCTTATATAAACCAAATCAGAAGCCCCTATCTCTGAAGTGAAGGCAGATCTCTCATTGTGGAAATAATTTGGCCTAGGATGAAACCTAAGCCATAGAAGAAAGAGAAAGAAATAGATTAGGGAAAGAGAAACGTGTCAGTTTTGTAGATAATTTCACTTCCCCACATAAAATGCAAAGTAGTGATGACATGGATGGAAATATTCCAAAGACTCTTTGTGTCTTTATATTCCTTCAGTTTGGGATGCCCTTACTGGTAAAAGCCTTACTATGGACTTTCACTTACTAGACTTGGATGGGTTCAGAAAATGTGAAGGAGACAGATAATGAAGTACTAAAGACAAACTTCACTTCCTTTGTAATTTTGTAGAGGACTAGCCCTGCCTCCAGCGAAATAAGGAAGCAACATTTTTCACATCCTTAGTGAGAGACTAGCTCCACTGTGTGATTGAAGAAATAGGAAAAAGTGTAATGGGAATGGGAATTTGAAGATCTTTTCCATCTCTTACACAGGGCAATGGGAGTTTATGGGTAACTAGTGTCAACAGAACTTTACAGCAATATAGCAGGGATAACACATGATAAATACAGGAAACAATATCTTAGGGTAGGACTTGAACACAAGCCCTCGATCATTCCCCCTCAAATGAATGAGATCTAAAATCTTGGGGTAAGGGGAAAAGGTCTCTTCTTCTATGGCTGCTTCCTGCTGAAATTGGATATAGATCTGTTCCTGTCCCAAGAGGTCCCATTTGAAAGGTCAGTTCTTTTTTTCCCCTCCAATTAATTTCTTTTTAGTTTTCAACATTAATTTCCACAAGATTTTTGATCACAGTTTTTTCTCCCTATTTTTCCCTTACTCCCACCCCAAAATAGTGAGCCTACTAAATAAATATTTCTTCCCCCAATCTGTTCTGTCTTATAGCCTCCCCCATCCACCCTCCAACTTTCTAGTAGGGCAAGATGGATTTCTATATCCCAGGGCCTGTGTAGCTTATTTCCCAGTTGCATGTGAAAAGCAATAAAAAAAACAAACATTTGTTTTGAAAACTTTGAGTTCCAGATTTTTTCCCCCTTCTTCCCTCCTCACCCACCCTCACTGGGGAGATAAGCAATTCACTATAGGTTGTACATGTGTAGTTACTCAAAACATTTCCATGGTAGTTATATTGTGAACAACTAACTATAATTCCCTCCATCCTATCCTGACCCCACTTATTCTATTTTCTCCTTTAACTCTGTCACTTTTTAAAAATATTTGCTTCTAACCACTCGTTCCCCCAATCTGCCCTCCCTTCTATCGTCCCCCCTCTCATCCCCTTCCCCACTATTTTCCTACAGGGTAATATACCCAGTTGAGTGTGTATGTTATTCCCTCCTAAATTCAAATTCAATGAGAGTAACATTGACCTATTCCATTTCACCTTCTTGCTTTTCATCTCCATTGTAACAGTTTTCTCTTGCCTCTTTTTTATGAGATAATTTACCCTAATCTATCTCTCCCTTACTCCTCCCAATATATTCCTCTCACCTTTTAAATTTATTTTTAGATATCCTCCCTTCATATTCAACTCATCCTCTGCCCTCTGTCTATGTCTATATGTACATACAAATGCACACACACATATATGTATATATATATGTATGTGTGCACGCACACACACACATACACATACTCCTATACTTGTCAATACAAGCATCACAAATACTTTGGCTCCTTAAGAGTCTACCCAGTATGGTGAATCTTTAATAAACTTTGTTCCATTTGGCTGAGAGAAGACTAGAGTTGTTGGTATTTGGGGGTCTTGAATACTCCTCAACCCCAAATCTCAACAAAGAGGTTACTGATATATTAAGTCAATTCACCCAAAGGATAGGAAAATCCTTAGTTTCTTGGCAGATGAGAATCAGTAATGAAAGGGCTGCAGAAATATTGGTAGATAGCATGGATTGCTTTAAATTCATAAGTATTAGTCAGAATCCTTTTGTTCAACAAGCTTTTCAGGATTATCATATGCAATTATGTAACAATGTAACTAATCTGTTAGCTTTAACTGCAAAGGGATGCAATAATTACTCTCCTACTAACTATGTGGCTGGGTGGAGATAGATCCTGGTACTCGCTTAGAGACTGTATGAAAAAGCTAAAGGAGAAGGTAATGAAAACTGCTATCATGGTTAGAGATACAAATGCATATCACGATATCCCCTTAGCAGTTCATCATAGAAATATCATAGCTCCTCCGGCTTATAAGCACCTAATTCTTACTCTACTAATTGGGGAAGTAGGCCGTTTTGGGGCTGCTAGATAAGATTTCACAGTTAAGTAACTTAGGGGAGTGGGGAAAAGATGAATTTACTCAAGAGAATAGAGTAAATACCGAGTGGATTCAAAGTCAGAATAGACTGACAAAACAAGAATTGTTTACTGCTCTATTGAGAATAGGGATAGATTTTAGAGAAATAGATGGTACTCCAACTAAAGAGCTGTATAAGATATACCAAGAAAAGTACTTAATATCAGACTCACTAGGAAAGTAGGAGCTGCCTCTGCAGATATTCCTGAATCATTGTATCCAAGTTTGTCACACCTTCATGGAGAATAGGAAATAGGCCAAGCCCCAGGCCCAATTAAAGAAATACACCAACAAGATTACAGACCCCAATGGATTTAACCATATGTTGGAAAAATGGATCAACTGCTGTAACTAAGACATTGATAGATACTGTGGCAGAGGCCTAATTTATCTGTGGAAACTCTGATATGTTTAAACATGGAACTCCTATTAGGACTGGGAAGGGCTGAAGTATCAGTCAGACAAGTTAAACTAAGGATGATAATTGGAAAGTTACCTAAGAAAGAATATACTATGGTAATTGTACCAATTCCTGAATACGTCACTACAATAGATATATTGAGAGGTATGACTAAATTTACCTGAAGGAAGACACCAATTTGTAGTAAGGAAGATAGGAATTAACATAGTTTTAGCGGAAAAATAAAAATTTACCCAATCACTTTACCTGAACCTTCTGAAGTAATTACTTTAAAGCCGTATCATGTGACAGGTGTGCAAGATGAAATTACCAATATAATAAAGGAATGTATTGAGGTAGGAGTGTTAGTTCCCACAACCACAGAATGGAATAATCCTATTTGGACGGTACAAAAATCAGATGGGACCTGGAGAATGACAGTGGATTATAGACAGTTGAATAAGGTAACTCCTCCCTTGCATGTTGCTGTTCCAGGTACCATTACCTTAATAGAAAGGATCCAGAAATATGATGGGACTTGGTATGCAGTTTTTGATTTAGTCAATACTTTCTTTACTATCCCAATAGATTCTAAGCATTAGGATCAGGTTGTTTTCACTTGGTCCATAGATTTATGGCCTACGCAAAATGGTCTGATGGAATTACAAATGACTATACAGGATGATTATGCAAACTGGAGTTTATGGCAAAAGCAACAAAGCCAAAATGTGCCCTTGGGATTTTGGTGTAGGAAACTCCCTTCATTTGGAGTTCAGTATACACCTTTTGAAAAGCAGTTGTTAGATGCATATTGGACTTTGGTAGAGACTGAATAATTTTGACTCTGGGCCATGAAGTGATATTAAAACCTGGAATCCCAATTATGACCTGGGTAATGAGTACCCCAGCTTCTCATAGAACTGGACATACTTAAGAGGCTAGTATAATTGAATGGAAGTGGTATATTCAAAATAGAGCTAAAATAGGCAAAAGCAGAGTTTCTACTCCAAATGAAGCTATAGCAAACATAGACACTGAGGGAGA
Organism: Pseudocheirus occidentalis; assembly: GCA_028646575.1. Taxonomy (NCBI): domain Eukaryota; kingdom Metazoa; phylum Chordata; class Mammalia; order Diprotodontia; family Pseudocheiridae; genus Pseudocheirus; species Pseudocheirus occidentalis. The sequence continues at coordinate 12,233 of JAQQSW010012869.1, forward strand.
TGATTATAAAACCAAACACCGGTAGATTCCCAAAAGAATGCTACTGTGAACAGCTTTTAAGATTTGGATTACACAGTTATAGTGGACACTTACAGATCAAGATTCAGTCCAATATTCACAATATAATATTCTCAATATTACATCTTATTACAGAAAGTCACAGTATGGTGTTCATAACAGCTTAACATTAGAATGGCCACACAGTTTT